>BLKR01008177.1:0-24539 GCA_011170035.1 Teleogryllus occipitalis
GACTGACTGGACCGACTGACTGGACTGACTGACTGGACTGACTGGACTGACTGGACTGACTGGACTGACTGACTGACTGACTGACTGACTGACTGACTGACTGACTGACTGACTGACTGACTGACTGACTGACTGACTGACTGACTGACTGACTGACTGACTGACTGACTGACTGACTGACTGACTGACTGACTGACTGACAGAATGAATGAATGGTCTTATTGTACTTGACGAAACTCGGGCCATGAGGCCTGCTCTTCTGTATGACCACGTAGATTTTGTTACGCTCCTTTCACCTACTAGCGGAGAAAGAAGGCATTACTTGGGCGACGAAACAGACAATTTGAATTTAGATCAGATGCTTTATTTAGGCTTGAGGATCTTTTACATGCAGTAAATCTACTTACATGGGACAGCCAGCTTTACTTCCCTTCCGAAAGATGGCGTACAAACGATTTTTTCGTCCTTAAAAATCCACGACTTTCATCGCGTTTGAACCCGAAAACGTGGGTATAACAGCGCGATACGCTAACCGTTACACCACCGCCGCCGCAAAATGGCAGACGAGTTGTTGGAGATGCGTACGTAGTAGAGCAGAGTGAGGTAAACAAGTTTAAGGAAAGAGATGACTGTGAAATAGCGTTTGGAGATTACTGGAAGTTGTGGAAAAATTAATCTAAACGGGGAAAAAAAAGCATTTGTGGAAAATAAAGAGAAAGGTCATAAGACATAAGACAAACGTTACCGTCAGTAATCTATATATATATAAAAGAAAGTCGAGTTAGTTACACTATTTATAACTCAAGAACGGCTGTACTGATTTGGCTGAAAATTGGTGAGCAGAAAGCTTAGAGCCAGGAGACGGACATAGGATACTGTTTATCCCATTCGACAGCGTTCCTGTGTGAGAACGCACGTTTTTGCACGTTTTCGCGTGATTTTGCATGTTAGGGGTCATTCTTGCCTGTTGTAACCCATTGTTGTAACGCCGCATTGATAACAGAAGGCGATAAAGATAGCCGCCTTTCGTTCGCCGTTATATCTATATATAGTCCTGTTAGTTACACTATTTATAACTCAAGAACGGCTGTACCGATTTGGTGAGCAGGAAGCTTAGAACCAGGAGACGGACATAGGATACTGTTTATCCCGTTCGACAGCGTTCCTGTGTGAGAACGCACGTTTTCGCGTGATTTCGCGGGTTTTCGCACCTTTTCGAGGGTTTTCGCAAGTTTTCATGCGTTTTCGCACGTTTTCATGCGTTTTCGTATGTTTGGGCGGAACGGAGTTCTCTGTTAAGGCGGAACAGAGTTCGCCGGGTCAGCTAGTAATTCCATAATTTTAAAAAAACGGCACTGCAGTGTCCTGTCAATATGTATCTAAAGATTCCTGCGTGTTCAAAAGAATATATTTAGATATTGAGAGAAAATTATTGATAATTTGAAAAATTATCGCCAAAAGTTTTAGTTTGGTGACGTACATGCGGCAAAAGCAATTTACGACTTGAGTGCCTCCATCGGAAAGATTGGCTACAATACGGTGAGTATTCACAGTGGAAGTTCTAGAGGTATTCACATTTCTTCTCGTAAACTGTAACTTGTCATATTCTCATAAATATCTAATATATAGCAGTTCTTTTGCATTACGCCCCTCAGTGCTCATGTTCTTTTTTAATGCATTTGTGAACTTCTAGCACCATCCTCACTCCTACAATGTCCGTTTACACTCACACACGGACAAGAAATATGTTTTATAAATCTTCGTAACTCCTCTTAAAATGCTACAGATAAGTGGATAATTTGACACTATTCGTTATGTTTCAGAATGGTCAGTCATGCGGGTTGCGTTCAGAAGAGCGCTCGTAAAACATCAAAACATTTAATGGTATACTAGTGAGAACCCGTCAAAATTTGACGGTGAGATCTGAGATAATTGTAAAATACTGTACCCAGACTAATGTTCACAATATATTGCATTGTTTGGATCTTGAGGGTATAACAAAGATATTCGGTGATGAGTTCCAAACATTTTGAACACGTATGGCCCATGACCAGGTGGCAATGCAATATCGGCACAAAAGATATAGCACTATTACACTGAAGGATATTATTTCTAAAGTTTTTTGTTGTGTCATCATCTCCTATTAACAACTGTTTGATTTCTTCTGGCAAATTACTCGAAGGTAAACTTATTTTCCCATTTAAGCAACCCAGAGTAAATCGTTTGCAGAATTTCTCTCACATGGAAAGTACAAAGCAGAACAAAACTGAAATTTCATAGACAATGACCCAATAGAAAACTAAACGATTTCACTATCACGACACCTACGTTGACTTTCTCTTTCCCTGCGTCCAGTTAATGTACGTTTGCGTCTTTTGGGGCGGGTGGACAACGATTCCGAATTCGACATAACCTGTAAACAACTTCACTAAAGTACAACCGAGCAAAACCCACTGTGTTCTCTACAAAATACACCACAGAAGCAAATACATGCAAACTGTCAACACCACAATGCAATTATTACACTGAAACAAAACCTTGATGAATCTCAACAATCAAAACAAAACATCAAGCATCGTGGAATCATGTATTTCGATTTTGAAACTGCCACCCTTTGAAATAAAACAATTGACTATTGATAAGCGTACTATTAAAGAATGATTTAATTAATTAATTTACACCGTAAATGTTGGTGAATCAACACAAACAATATCTGATAACACATCTAGGGATCATATTCTTTAATTTAAAAGAAAAAATACAACAATCGGTTCAGTAGAAGCTCTAAACGAAGCCATTGCAGAATACCTTATTTTTTTAAATATATAGATTGTAAAACGCCCTAGATCTTTCTCGATAAAACGTTGACATTCAAGAAATTTTGCTAATATTGTGAACAGATTAGTCAAAGGTAAAATATCGCTTTATTATAAAGGCAATAACTTATAGAATTAGAATCCAACCTAAAGGAAGTTCAAATGGAACCCGTCATACGCAGTTTTTAACTGTTTTTTGACGTAAATAAATAAAAATAAATGTGTGAAACAGTCCATTGTGAACGCAACCCGCAAGACAACTTTCTAACTAAAGGAAAGCAGGACTCTACAGCTTCAGAGGTGCCAGATTTGGAATCCACCTGTGTATCACTGCCAAAGTGTGGGAGGGATTTGCAAAATACATGTAAAACTAGAAATAAAATGCTTTTCAGAGGATTGGTTCCTTTTCCAGCACCCTAAATATGTATAGGTGATACAAAGGACACATAAAATCTTAAGTTGACTAGCCAACCTAAGATAGTTGTGGTGACTTGATCCCATGATGAACAATATAATTTCTGCAGAGACTGAAGTTCTTTCAACCCTCTCAGAAAAATTTGACCACTGACCCTCCTCGATGAAATAGATTTTAACGGTATCTGAAAAACACATCCGCGAAAACAGTTGATTCTAATTTCAGCAAGCCATCCTTATTTTGAATATTTTATCACAAACGTTTATAATTGTAACCACAAGTCAGCTGGCTATCCATAAAATATACTGTTAAAATTTATTATGTAACTCAGCTGATCTAACATAAATCTAAAAAATGACCCGGCGTATTATTATTTTCACTTGCAACCTACTTCTACATGGCAAAACGAAACGGACAGAAGAGGGTGTCGAAATGACCATTTCCTGTGAGAGCGTCCGGAGAGTTTCCAAAAAGTGCGGTTCTCCCGCGGCAGCTTTCGCACTCGCTACAAGTGGCAGGCCAGGCGCAAGTTCGTCGACGGACATCAAAGGCCAAATGTGTGAAACAGTCCATTGTGAACGCAACCCGCAAGACAACTTTCTAACTAAAGGAAAGCAGGACTCTACAGCTTCAGAGGTGCCAGATTTGGAATCCACCTGTGTATCACTGCCAAAGTGTGGGAGGGATTTGCAAAATACATGTAAAACTAGAAATAAAATGCTTTTCAGAGGATTGGTTCCTTTTCCAGCACCCTAAATATGTATAGGTGATACAAAGGACACATAAAATCTTAAGTTGACTAGCCAACCTAAGATAGTTGTGGTGACTTGATCCCATGATGAACAATATAATTTCTGCAGAGACTGAAGTTCTTTCAACCCTCTCAGAAAAATTTGACCACTGACCCTCCTCGATGAAATAGATTTTAACGGTATCTGAAAAACACATCCGCGAAAACAGTTGATTCTAATTTCAGCAAGCCATCCTTATTTTGAATATTTTATCACAAACGTTTATAATTGTAACCACAAGTCAGCTGGCTATCCATAAAATATACTGTTAAAATTTATTATGTAACTCAGCTGATCTAACATAAATCTAAAAAATGACCCGGCGTATTATTATTTTCACTTGCAACCTACTTCTACATGGCAAAACGAAACGGACAGAAGAGGGTGTCGAAATGACCATTTCCTGTGAGAGCGTCCGGAGAGTTTCCAAAAAGTGCGGTTCTCCCGCGGCAGCTTTCGCACTCGCTACAAGTGGCAGGCCAGGCGCAAGTTCGTCGACGGACATCAAAGGCCGTCGTGGCGCTGGCAGTGTCGACGAAGGATGGGGTGAGTGAGTGAAAGAAAGGGGAGGGGCGCGCAGCAAAGAAGGTCGAGGCAGGGGGAGGACTCATGGAGGTAGACTGGAGGGGGGGTGATGATCAAGAGTCTGGAGTCGGAGTGGGCGAAGTGGACGGCGTGGACGACGCCGGAAACCAAGCAGTCGGGGTAGGCGGGGTGTATGGGAGCGGAAGTGGCGGGGACAGCCGGACGGCGAAGCAGCTGAAACGGGGAGAGAGGTGCGACTTACGGAGATGGTAGGGGTGACAGAATATTGAGGATATAGGGGGGACAGAATAGTGAGGATAGCGGGGTCGTCGGACGGCGAGAGTGGTATGTTGGTGGGGGTGAGAGGGCTGGCAAGGGGGACGGGTAGGGCGGCGGGATTCGCGAGGGCGGAGAGGGGAACGGCGGGGGATGAGGTGGCCAGACCCGCGGGGGCGTCGGCGGGTGGCGGGGCGCCGGGGGCGGTGTTGACCGCAGCGGTCGGGGTGGGGACCGACGAAGCAGCTTGTACAAGCACGCGGCGCCTCTCCGCAAGTTGCGCAAGTCGCTCTTTTTATTT
The DNA here is from genome assembly GCA_011170035.1 of Teleogryllus occipitalis. NCBI lineage: Eukaryota > Metazoa > Arthropoda > Insecta > Orthoptera > Gryllidae > Teleogryllus > Teleogryllus occipitalis. Next base: position 5,125 of record BLKR01008177.1, read on the forward strand.
CTCGCTTCGTTCGTCAGGTGCCGCCCCAGGGGAGTTCATGGGAATGTTTGCTTCCCCAGAAGAAAACATCAAAGGCTTCCTACCTCGCCCGATAGCGGTTTCCATTTTACTCTTACCAAGAGATTTACCATTTTTCAACTAGTTAATGAATATCTTATCAATACTTTATTGGTCAGAGGGATTTCTGTAAGAGGTAGCTGCAACTGAAGAGAAATTACAGTGAGATTTACACACAACAATTCACAATTTATTTAATAAACGCGACAAAACTAAGAATGTAAAATATGAATGCATTCTGACGCTGCAGAAATCTTTAAAAGGAAATATATTCAACGTTCTCTGGTTGATACGCAACTCGTTTCTATTGCATATAGTGACGCTTGGTTTTATTTTACTGTTTTTCTTGAAGTTATGAAAACGTTCAAAATCCTTTGATGTCGAAACGAATATATCGTTCTAGTAGGGTAAAATACTGTTATTTGGGGAAAAAATATGTGTCCAATAAAATACTAAAAATGAACTCTGTTATAATTAACAGTGGAAATGGAAATGCAGGCGTGAGTAGAGTCATGGTTGGGGTGAAGTTATTAGCCAATAGATATTCATTTGAAAAAACTCAAAAATATGCCTAAAAGATAATAAATAATTTCAGAAAGCAATACTCAAATCTAGAACATACAGGACAAAAGTGTGCATGTGTGAGTTCAGTGAGTTTTCTACACTTTAAGAAAAATAGGAAGAGGAAGCTGTCAAATTTAATATACACTGGGAAAGATGACAGCAAAATGGCGATAGATGATATTAGATATTTCCCTTTCACAGTAAGGCATGGGAGCATATGTTTATGACTTAAAAATCAAATAGCATATAGATTTATTAATCTAAAGTCAGGTAAACTGAGAACTTTTTGTGTCTTTGTGACAAAATTGGGTAAAATGTGTTAAAAGTACAAGAGATGAAATGAACGTCATTTTGCTTTATAGTAACCAGCTATGTAAATAGTTTAATACAGTATACTGAAATTAGACCATATCGACTATGTTTTTATTCATTTGAAACAAAACCCTTGCTTTGGAGCTTTGCTACCTCATTAGGGGCAGACTTTTGAAGAGGTAGAATATGTTATTTTATAACAAATACTTTAATATATTTAGATGAAAATTTTGCTCAACAGACATCCATTAAATTAAATTATCATAACGGAAATATACAATATTAATAAAATAAATAGTCAATGATGGATTTATTAGAACACAATATGTTTAGTTGTAGAGAGAGATATAATCCTTACCAATTCTGAGTTAACGTTAAGAAATGAGTATGCAAGAAGATGGATATTGATTAACATTCATAATAATACGGCGTATATGGTTTCAGAAAGCAAAATGATAATTTAGAAGATTTGAACTACGAACATAACAGATTGATTGATTGATTTTTTCGTGTTTCCGGGCGCGTCAACTGCTTGGGTCATTAGTCCCGTTAGTGTAGTACATGTTTTTTCTCGGGAGATGGCGGTGAACTTCCCCCGCTGGATTCCGGCGCCGACCTACTTCTAGCCCCAACCAGCATTTCGTAGGTGCTCAACGTTCCATCCCTTCAAACATTATCATAAAAAATAGTCTCATATAATCCCAAACAAATAGTAATACGGAAACGTATTTCTTACAATACTAAAGATATAATCATCTAATTTGATAACATTATTTTGAGTATGACGAATATAGAATTCCATCTCTTAGAGATAAATCGTTTGACGGTGAGATCTGAGATTGTAAAATACTGTGACCAGACTAATGTTCACAATGCATTATTTGGATCTTCAGGGTATAACGAAGATATTCTGTGATGTGAGTTCAAAATTTTGAACACGTATGGCCCATGGGCAGGTGGCAATGCAATATCGGCGCCATTGCACAAAAGAAAGAGCACTATTATACTGACGGATATTATTTCTAAAGTTTTTTGATGTGTCATCATGTCCTATAAACAATTTTTATTTCTTCTGGCATATTGCTTGAAGATAAACTTATTTTCCCATTTAAGCAACACAGAGTAAATCGTTTGCAGAATTTCTCTCACATGCGACAAAGCAGAACAAAACTGACATTTCATAGGCAACGACCCAGCAGAAAACGAAATGACCTCACTATCACGACACATACGCTGACATTCTCTTTCCCTGCTCCCAGTCAAGGTACTACGTTTGTGTCTTTTGGGGCGCGTGGACAACGATTCGGAATTCGACATAACCTGTGAACAACTTCACTACTTCAGTACAACACACTGTCCGAATGTTCTCTACAAAATACACCACAAAAGCAAATACATGCAAACTGTCAACGCCACAATGCAATAATTACACTGAAACAAAACCTTGATGAATTGTAAACAAATCTCAACAATCAAAACAAAACATCAAACAGCGCCACCATGAAGGATCTATCGACTCATATATATCGATTTTGAAACAGCCACTCTTTGGAAGAAAACAATTGACTATTGATAAGCGTACTATTAAAGAAATATTTAATTAATTAATTTACACACTAAATGTTGGTGAATCAACACAAACAATATCTGATAACACATCTAGGGATCACATTCTTTCATTTAAAGGAAAAAATACTACAATCGGTTCAGTAGAAGCTCTAAACGAAGCCATGGAAAATACCTTATTTTTAAATATATAGATATGTGAAAGTATTATATGCGTTGTTCAGAGGTTAAAATCAAGTTACAAAATTTGAAAGCTATGGATATGAAGTGATTGTGATGTAGAGTCTTCAAAATTTACAAGCATAGAAAAATCAGTTATTTGTTATTTTTATTTATACGATATTATAGAGGCTCACTAAATTCATAGGGGTACACGAACAAAGTAATTTGCTTCACACAGCGAGGAGAATCCTCACAAATACATACAAATAAATACAAATATTTGGAACCTAGCACATGAATTCAAGTTTCAAGTTCGATAGTGGCAGAAATTCAGCTCTGGTTTTGGCTGAGCCACTCACAACCCTTCCACGCCATTTACGAAGCGGCACAAAACCGCTTTTAAAGGGCGACCGACCACTTTCCTCGCCACTTGCGGTCAGCTGCAACTGCGGACGCCCCCGTCTCCACACACGCCGCCACAATGCTCGCACTCTCCTCTCTCTCTCTCTCTCTCTCTCTCTCTCTCTCTCTCTCTCTCTCTCTCTCTCTCTCTCACACACACACACACACACACGCGTAGGGGTCTTAATGGAAGACTGGCTCTCGGAGCGTAAATAAATAACATTTCCATCGCTCTCCATATCAGGAATCAATTCGCATGGCGACGCCACCCCAAGTGGAAACCACTTGTGGCGCAATATAGACATGGATCAATACGCACGACCGTGATGGGAAGCCAGAGAGGCCACGTTGCAGTTAGTGATGCGCCACACACCGACTAAGCCACTAATCCAACCTCCTGAGATTAAAATGGCGCGCTTGTCAAAATTACACTTTGGCTTCATTTTATAATGTTACTTTCTATGAACTAATACAAACACGGTCAATTTAAATTAAAATAGCTCCACTTTTTTTGGCTCATCCACAGAACCATGCAACTAGAGAACAGAGTTATTTTTAAATTGTTGTACAACAGTATACCATTGTATTTCTCAAGATATCTGAAGCTATTAATTTAAACTATTATAATTACTGTGCGGTGATGTACAATTAATATTCCAGCATCGTGACGTAAATTCTACTCACCTAATAGATTCAAACGCGACACCAATTGTCTAAAATCTATTAATTGTTATAAACAATTCGTAATGAAAATGGAATTTTGGTTGTACGTGTGGCCAATTTATGTTTATCGAAGCTTACATTATTTATCTCAATGGTGTCCGACAAAATCGGTTGCCATGAAAAAAAATTGTCGAATGTTCGTGCAAATTTAAATAACGCCATCCACACACTTTTTTGGCGTCGTAGATGTCAATTTCTCACGGTTGGAAAATTTTATTTCCGTCTAAATCTCCACTGTCGAATTTGTGTACTTGACTTCTACATCTTCGGGAAAGTGTAATTATAATCTTGCGGTATTTTTAATGCCACGACATTAATTTATAACACGCTTAAGTTTGCGACTTTTAGTTACTTTTTGTTTAATAAGAAGCTAGAATATATTTGTCTTCTACATTTTCTAAATATACTCAGTTGCAGGAAACGGCTTTCATTCTTGGAGCACCCAAGACAGTGCTAGAGAACTTCGAAGAAAAGGCAGCCCAACGAAAGGAACGGAATATCATTGAGAGCTTTCGGTTGGGGGATCTTTCAGGGAGGCGTTGCTCTTTGAGTCTTAGCTCCAAGGCAAGGTCTCGGAAGAAAAGATAATGAAAAGAAGGGACCACTTCTTGCTCTCTGATGTTGCCACTAAGGAAATTCTCTCCAGAATGTCAGCTTCCTAAGATTACGCATTGCTCCTTGCAACCTAAAAGATGGAGGAGTTGTAGAAATTATCAGATCTTCCAGTAGGCAGGAATTCAATTTTCGAGCAAACGCAACAGCGCTTAAATAATAAATGCCTAATAGATGAAAATGAATTTGGATTTGCTCCCACAAATGAGCATTTACAAAAGAGAAGGATAAAAGCAAACCTCTCTTTAAGAAATTAAATTGATTTAATGTTTCTCTTGTAATTGTGGGTCATTGAGTTTTTAAAGGTATGCAAGATATCCATGGCCGGAGTACAACGTATCTGATGCAAACGTTTGCAAACATAAGTAATAGTCCAACGTTATTTCAATATGATTTTTCAATAAGTGTTTTACGTTACTACAGCCAGTTTCCCTTAGTTTAATTTTAGTTTTTTGTATATAAAAGGAGCAAGAGCTTTTTTTTGCATTTATGAATCGTCTTTTCTTCATTAAATGTATTTTTTCACACATTATTCCTACAATATCAGTGATGAGTACTGGTTACCCTCGTGTAATTGCTTTTACAGATGGCATGCCTGACATGGAGTGCAATCATCACCTCCAACAGTGTAATATTTATTCTTTTCGCGTTAATATGTTTTTAATATCGGTGATGTTATTGAATTTTTTTCTTAAAATAAGTTAACATCTTCACATGTGGGAGTAAAATCATCCGTATTCTCTGCACTAAAATTAAAAGAGGTTCGATACTGTGAGACTCAGACAACGAGTTTATTAGTAAAGTAGTTAAGCGGTATATATAAGTATATTCAATATTTAATTTGCATTGGAAATTTTTATAATGCAAATAACTCAATTTCACAAAAAATGTGTCATAGACCCTTGTTCTACTGAGCCTTTTAATTTTTGGTGCGAATCCAATTCGTTTGCATTGTTTACATTACCAGTTCATCAACAATCATATTCGGGTAAAATTCAAGGGTCGTTTTTTGGGTGTGCATTCTCACAAATACATTCGGTGGTATAAGGGTAAGCGTGTAGTTCTTTTTACCTACGTTTGAGGATTCAAACACGATCGAAGCCTTGCATTTTTTAAGGCGAAATAATCCTTCGTACGCCTTCCTTCGGTGGGGAAGTAAATCAGTCTGTCCCGGGTTGTAGATTTGCTGCAAGAATTACTGTAAAGATCCTCAACCCTAAAAAGCCTCTAATCTAAATTCAAATCGCCATTTCGTCGGCTGCGTGATACCTTCTTTCTTCGCTAGATAATGAAAGAAGCCTACCAAATTTACGTGGTCAGACTGAACAGCGGGCATGGTGGTCCAAGTCTTGCCACATAAAATAGGGCATGAACTAGCTAACTAACTAACAAACTACGTGTTGGCACAGCAGTACGAGACCTAGAGTAAGAATGCAGAGCAGCAAGGGAGTGGTTCCTGTCAGGCACATCAAGACGAGAAAGGGAGATCAGTGAGTCAAAGAGGTCCAAAATGCACTTTATAAAAATTACTCATAACACTGAGCAGATGTACGTAACATACATCAATAATACATTATTTAAGATTTTACGGAATAGACTTCAATTATTGATAGGTATAATTTTTGCAGTTATTTACGTATCATTTCAAATCGCCATATCATTACATATCATTTGCAATTGAACCCACGTTTTGAGGACAATTCATTATGTACCAAAAACATAAACATTATTACAAGTATTGTCTCTTTAGTTATCTTCAGAATCCCTCCTGATTTTTTATGCGTCCCCTTCGCAAGGCCTCATGAGCGGCATAGGCATATCGGATTTACGGCGCCCATTTTAAGTGAACGTTTTCCAATGCCATTTAGTCTTGACGATCTTAAAGATTTTGGCCCCACTAGAAGGAGAGATTCTTCAATGCATTTTCCAATTAGGCGTAGTTTTATACATTCGCACTGGGACCTTCATTTGCGTATTTGACTTAATTGTCGGGAGACATATTTTCTTCAAAATCTCAGTTTTTCAGAAGGTTGCAGGAGAATTACTTGATGCTTTATACCGGTCTCCTCTAACTCCACCAGAGTCGCACATCAAATAAAAAAAACACTTTAGAATATTCAAGTCTTCGCAAGCCATTCTGCCCAGGAGCGCGTAATGCTTTAGAGAACTCGGCTTTGTCGATATTAAGGCAAATTCCGAAATAATCAGTAAATTGTCATCAAAAAACATTAATGATTTTCATCTAGCACATCATAAATGAGTGTATTCATTGTAATGAATTAAGGATTGTGAAATATTGGCAATAAAAACCTTACGGTAACCACCCCTCGTATAAGGTTAAAACGTACAATTCTAACGGCATATGGGGGCCGCTCTCCCCGAGCAACTTCGCTTGAATTGAATTGAATGTGCCTTATTTTACGTGGCGAGACTCAGGCCATGAGGCCTGCTCTTCCGTCTGACCACGCAAATTTCGTTACACTCCTTTCACCAATCATGGGAGAAAGAAGGTATTACTTGGGCGACGAAATAGGCGATTTTGAATTTAGCTCAGAGGCATCATTTAGGCTTGAGGATCTTTTACATGCAGTAAATCTACTAACATGGGACAGCCGGCTTTACTTCCCCTCCGAAGGAAGGCGTACGAAGGATTTTTCGCCCTTAAAAATCCACGGCTTTGAACCCGCAAACTTGGGTATAGCGGTCCGATACGCTAACCGCTACACCATCGCCGCCGCTACACCATCTCTTGACAGTTGGGTTAGGCAATTTGTTCTTGGTCGTCGAATGGATTATCTGGAAGCTTATAGAAAAAAATGCTAAGCTCCTTTCGGTGTCATTCGGCTCAGTGTGCGCCCTGGAGCAACGCGCCGCGAGACGAAACAGGGAGAGAGGAGACGGGCAGCGGAGCCCTAAGTTTTAATGAACTCATTCAGAAGGCGGTGCCTCTCGCTCGGGAGAGATAACCTGCTCCAAACACCGACGCGCTACTCACGCGTGGTAGAGTGAGGCGGGGCGATATGGACTGGAGGAGGGCGTGAGGAAAGATGGAGCGTGAAGAAACAGGGAGAGCAGGGCGAGCAGGTGTGGGTTTGGAGTGGATTCAGGGCAGGGACACGGTGGAGAGGGACAAAATGTGGCGGAGGTGAATAGGACAATGAGGGCGATGCGAAGAGATGCGGGAAGATGTGAGGAGATGCGGATAGATGCGAAGAGATGGGAAGAGGTGTAGGGAAATCCGGGGAGATGCGGGGAAATCCGAAGTGATGCGGAGCGAAGCGGGGCAAATTACAACAAACCAGAACGGAATGAGGTGAGAGGAGGTGGCGGGGCAGGGAGAGTGAAGGGGAGATTGCAATGGGACAATGGGTCGTGGGTGGAGCAGGGAAGAGCATTGCCAGTGAAGCGAAGCGAAGAGGAACATGAATGGTGGTGTTGATGGGCGGGTGGAATGGCAGGGGTGTGGCAGAGTAGCAAGGGTGTAGAGTAATTGTGGTGGAGCGGTGTCGATGGAAAAGCGGAGTAGTATGAAGTGGAGACGTCGCGGCGGAGGAAGTGGAGCAGTGCGAAACGACGTGGGTGTAGTAATGAGGCAGCGTGGCGGAGAGGCGTCGCGGAAAGGCGTGGTGGAGAGGCGTGGCGGAGAGGAGCAATAGCAGAAGCATGCTTGAAGGCAATAGCAGAAAAACGTAGCAGAGGAACGTAGCGGAGAGAGCGTAGTGAAGGCATGCTTGAAGAGCGTAGCAGAAAAGCATGCTTGAAGAAAACGTAGCGGAAAACGTGAGTGAAGGAGCAATAGCAGAGAAACGTAGCGAAAAGCATGCTTAAGAGAAAACGTACTTGAAACAATGGCAAGCGTAGCGAAGACAATAGCAGAAAAACGTAAGCAGAAGAAGCATGTGAAGAAACGTAGTAGAGAAAACGTAGCAGAGAAAACGTATAGCAGAAAAACGTAGCAGAAAACGTAACGAAGAAAAACGAGAGCAGAAAACGGTAGTGAAGAGAGCGTAGCGGAAAACGTAGCAGAAAAACGTAGCGAAGAAGCGTAACGAAAACGTAGCAGAGAAACGTGGCAGAGAAAGGCGTGGCAGTGAGCGTAAGCGAGGAACGTAGCGAAGAGCGTAGCGAAGCGTAGCGGAAGACGTAGCGGAAGAGCGTAGCGGAAGGCAATGGCAGAGAAAGAGCGTAGCGAAGGCGTAGCGGAAGGCGTGAGTAAAAGCACGTAGTAGAAGAAACGTAGCGGAAAACGTAGCAGAAAAGCGTAGCGAAAACGTAGCAGAGAAACGTGGAAAATGATGAAGAAGCGTGAGTAGAGAAGCATGTGAAGAAGAGCGTGCAGAAGAGCGTAAGCGGAGAGAGCGTAGCGAAGGCGTGGCGGTGAGCGTAGCGGAAGACGTAGCGGAAGAGCGTGGCAGAAGGCGTGGCAGAGGAACGTGGCCTTGAAGAAAACGTAACGAAAACGTAGCGAAGAAAACGTAGTAGCGGAAGGCGTAGTGAAGGCGTAGCAGTGAAGGCGTAGAGAAAACGTAGAAAGAGAAACGTAGCAGAAGAAAACGTAACGATCAAACGTAGAGAAGAAGGCATGTAGCAGAGAAAACGTAGTGAAAACGTAGCGGTAAAGAGCGTAGAGAGAAACGTAGCAGAAAACGTAGCAGAAGAGCGTAACGGAAAAGCAATAGAAGAAAACGTAGCAGTGAAGCGTAGAAGCATGTAAGAGAAAACGTAGCAGAGAAAACGTAACGAAGAAGAGTAATGAGAAAACGTAGAAAGAAAGAAAACGTACTTGAAGAAAACGTAACAGAGAAAACGTATGGAGAAGGCGGCGTAGCACTTGATTAGGGCGTGGCGGATGGGCGAGGCGAGTTAGGCGGGATGGAGAGGAGGGTTACTGGTAAGGGTGGGGAAGTTATGGGGGGCGAAGCGGGGTTTGGAGCCGGCCTGGATGGAGATGGGGGGGGGGGCGTAACTGCGCGGAGGAGAGGGTGGTGGGCGGAGTTGATGGTAGTGGGGGGACTGCACACGGGCACTCGCAGCCCTCCCCACGCCCTGGTCTCTGGCGCCCACCAGCCGAAACTTCGCGAATAAATTGGCGACGCGCGAGACCCGGAAGTTTTAACGCTGCGTGATAGGGCGGCTGTTGGAATTATCGCTTTTTGCAAACTGATTTCAATTTTAAAACAAATACCGGTGGGTATGCGCTAACTTTTTAGCTGCTTAGAGGATCGAAATGCTTTTTTCCCCTCGTATTTTTTCTGCGTGGGTTTATCCGAAAGAAAAAGTATACTAAACATGTTTGAAAGGAAGACAGTTGATAATAGAACGCAAATGTGATGGAAGAAAATTATTTAGAAAACAAGTGGAAATAGTGCACAATTTTGTTTACTATTGTTACAAAATATTATAATATTTAAAAATTGTTACAATAATCATCTTATGAAATCAAAACTAAGATTTGTTTAATTTTGTATGAGTGTATTAAACGAATGAAATATATGAATTTTAACTTGTGAACGTGATTTGATATTTAATTAACAAACATTAATAATTATAATTAATGATATAGTAACCAATTGTAAGTAATTGTAGTTTACTAAATGAAATGCTATTCTCCAATACATGTTGCATTGGCATAAATAATTCTCACCCGTTAATTAAATTGAAACCAATCTAAAGTTGTGCTTCATTTTTTAGCGTCATTGCATTAATAAATGGGCTCCGATACAAAAATATTTATGTTAAAATACTGAAAGGATATAGGAGAATATTTTAGCGTAAATTTCTCTACCAAAACAATGTATTCAATTGTGTTTACTTTCTGAGAAATTTCATAAAACGTACTTAGCAATCGAGAAGTCATTTAATGATATTTCTTCATAATCGTAAATGCATTTGACGATAATTAAAGTCAAATTAATAAATTAAACGTAGAACTTTTAGATTCTCTACAAGAAAACCTTTTTGTTTACCATTGATTCTACATAAAGGGGCCAGAACGCGAAATTAAGAACTCAGAGAGGTATGGATTTCAAGATGTGGGTGGGTAATTTGAATTTATTCTATCAAAATTAACGTAGAGATTACACATTGTTTACTGGGAAATTCTGACACGAACATAGCCGGATTACTTGGGATCTCATAAGAAGCAAACTATTGGTAAACGTAAAATCCTGTCTGGGAGAATTTGGGTGAGAAATGTCGACGAAGTAAAGAAAACGGTCGAAGATTTATAGACATAATTATTGCGTATATTTTTTCCTTCTTGCAATTAGATTGGACTATAAATCTCTCAATCTGTCTGGAAGGGAAAGATTTAAAGCCTTTACTGAACTACGTGACTCTGGGGGCCATTTACAATTTCGGGGTCATCTTCATGAATAAAACAACATTCCGCATTAACATAAGGAAAGGCAGTTCAGGAGCACAGTTTGCTGAGTGTAACGTAAATAAACGTCCAAGACTTTGTTGGCACAATGGAAGAAAACGAGTGCGCTTGTTTCTAATATTTTAGATTAGTTTCTTTTTGGGAAAACATGATTGCTTCCTTCATATATATAACGAAATGCAATGGTTAAAATGTACACCAATTTACACCAATGGTACAATACATGCATCACAATACGCCAATGGTAAAATAATTTGCAAAACTATTAAGAATCATTAGTATAGTATGTTTATAGTAAATAGTATAGTATGTTTACGTGTGTTTACGTGTTTCAGGCGGATGATCATATTTTCACGCTTAGGTTATCTAATGTAAAACTTTACTTAACTGAGAAACAGAAGTAAGTATTATTAGATGTGGCGATATAAACATGATACATTTTATTCACTTTCTTAAACTTTCAAATCATACTAATAAAAGTGAATTCAAAACATGTAACTGACATCGATGCCACAAAATGTAATGTATGAATAGACAAACATTTTGTAGGAATACTGGTGTCGAACATATAGTAGGTGGTCATATATTATTGGAACACTTGTGTGAATATTTTTCTTTTTCTTTTAGAAACTGATTTCAAAATAGTAATATAACTCTGACTAGATTAATACAATACGGATTTCCTATTGACAAATTATTTCAATTTTATTCCGTTCAATCTCATAGGATTGTAGATTTTCCTCATCTTTCAAGACCGGTTTCGATCGTGTTTCTCAGTTTTCTATTGGAAAACATCCTTAGAGAGGACACTTGAGCAACTACTGTTGAGCTAACCTAGTTGTATACGTGCTGCCTTTCCTGAACTCTATTCCTAACCCACTGTTAGTCGCACTGTTAGAAACAATCCTAATCTGATAAGCCAAGAACTCCGGGTCTAGTTTGAATGATAAAATCGGCATCCAGCGTTAGGTATACTGACATTTTATGCGAACTGGAAGTCAAAGAATACACGTTGTTAAGACAACCGATCAACAAAGTGTAATATTTAATGCTTGGTGTCATAGCGCTGTGCAGATGGACACGGCCCCGAACACATTATATGCAAAACGTGTAGAGAGGGCATTGGAAGCCGTGATCTTATAGAAGGGCGCAAGAAATTAATCTCTAAAAGGATATTGAAGCGGACATACTTAAGCGTTTGGTGAAGTGCGAACGGATTTTCAGCATAGGCTGGGGTATTATTGAAATGATAGTGAGGCGGGAATTTATAATTAGTTTGATAGCTTGGTATTGTTAAAATAGTAGTGTGGAATTGTAATTGTAGATTCTATCAATGTAATAGAATTTCGAATTAAAATAGACTCCGTGTTTCGAGGGGATATATATTAGGGTAGCTCCGTAAATAGAAGAATTTTTCAATAGGTAGCTATATATATATATATATATATATATATATATATATATATATATATATATATATATATATAGTCAATCGCGAGTAGGAGATTCATACGAAACACAGATTGGGAAAGTCGCGACCACGTATTTATTTTATGGGAATATTAAATTATATTAATACCAAATCGTTGAGGACATTCTAAAACATTTTAAATTTATTTTAATGATAGACAAGAACGCGAGAATTGGGATACCAAGGATCCGATGGACAACATTCCGCTGGTCAGCCGAGAAGCCATCTAACAAGATATTGTAGTAAGCTTACGAACTATATTCTAACCCGCACGGTGTTTTAATGTGCTACATAGAAAAAATAATTCACATGAGACCAATAGAATTTGTAATATATATAAGAGTAGGTATTAAATTTTTATTGTTGAGAAAGGCTGATAATTTATATTAGTTGCCATCAATCTAATAATTTATTTCAATCAATAGAACTTCTAGGAATCGTGATTCTGTATAGAATTACACGTCCACATGAAACAGGTAAGAAGTAATATTTTGTGTGTGGAACCCATGATTAAATTGGAAGTAAATTTAATAAATTAGTGTTAACATTGAGAGAATTTGTGAGCATAGGAGGGCAATGATAGAAATAACAATACTAGCAATAATAGTAGTAGAAGTAATCCCCTTCATAGTATTACATGTTTGTTGTAAATAGTATCCAGATTTAGTAATAGTAAAAATAACAGATGAAACTGAAAAGATATTTCACAATTAGTTAGCCCACCGTGGAGAAAAAGACTAACAATTCTGGATTTACTTCAATAGCATCTACATTTTTCAATACACGAAGATAACGCTCGAGTTATTCCTTTCCACACCATTAAACTCTACATCCGTTCATCGTTCTTATCATTTCCGCGAATGGAAACAATATGACAAGGCGCTGATAATTCTGGCGCGATGTGTTAGACATTTTCTCATGCGTAAGCAATCGCGTTATATTTCGACAGGACTATCGAATCTATTCTCCTCCCAGTTATTTATTCGTTTGTGTCTTGTATGCTTGCGTGAAGATAAGAGAAACTTAAGTGTCTCATCTTGATCGTGATTTTTATACCTGATGTACCTGTAAAAGGGAAGATTCTGTAATACCTGTAAAAGGAAGATAGATTTAGCCAGAATATCGTTCGGCATCCCTTCGCTGTAGTTTCTGTAGGTTTTGTTTCTTATGTCGTAAAAAGTTATGTCGAGGAGCAAACAAGAGAGAAGAGATTAGCTTGTTGTCCGAACAGGCAAAACAGTTTCATGCAGCATTCCTGTAATATTTGCTTCAAATCCCTCTGAAAATTACATACAAGAAAGACTATTTGTTTGCAATGAATATGGTTCTGAGGAAGTTTATTTTATTTCATAAATGTCTCTCTATGTTTCAATGTGGTGAAATTATAATGGTTATTGCATTAATTGAATTCCATGATTTGCCATTCTTAAATAAATTTCATTTTATATAATAGATCACTGCATGACTGTGATTTTGATTCTAGTGCTTATTATTAACAAAAATTATGAGCATGATTGTCACCTTTCTGCATTATTACATCTATACAAGTTATAGAACTCAATAACAAATATCTCGGAATATGAATGCACAAATCCGATTTATAATAAAACAATAAATACAACATAAACAGTTGCTTTAAAAAATCTAACACGCGAGTAATCACGTAACAAAAATATGCGCGAGTAATGGCGGGTTAATTAATGGAAAATATCTTGGCTGTAAGTCACAAAGAAGAATCATTTCAGTTTTTATTAATCCTTCTTCAGGGCATATAAATTGTAACGCATTTCTTGTCTAACACTAAACATTCTCCTCAACCTCGCATCGCACAATATGCTATTTGTATAAACCGTACGAAACCTATTTTTCATGCATGTGTTTGTGTCTATTCACTATCTCTTTGTTTTTACCTTTTACATTCAATTACAAACGACTTCGTTTGCACAATATTCCTGTGTTCATAAACTCAAAACACAATATTCACAAGCACTGCATATTTACGAGTATATTTTCCAGGCTTTATAGTCGTATTCGTATTCACTTTATGGTATTTATTGTTTTGTTAAATAAACCTGAATAAATCTGAAATTCCCTTGTTTATGAATGAAAATACCTTCATATTAATTTCACCTGCATCCCGGCAATATCAAATTTTGACAAAGTACTTACAAACTTTGAGTTTATATTTTACACTTCAACCATTGTCATACGTGTGCAACATGAACTGTGCGTACGTGCCAGTGCATATAAGCCCTCCAGATCTGCACACGAATTCCGTAGTAGTAGCGTACTTCGCATTGCTATTGATCATTGCTAGGGTATATACTTACTGGAGTTTATTACAATAGTGTGAGGTTTCCTCGTACACGTACTCAGGCGTGAGCGACCATTTCTAACGATCTGAATTACGAATGTTAATTTATCCAGCTGTAAACTCGTTAAATGCTTAATGTGTAGTAATGATGAACACTATATTTGAGCATGTGCTTAGGAAGCTTACACAAGGGCTCACTAGAAAATCAACAGTATCTACGTTTAGTCCCTGACTATAATTTCCAGGGATATGAAAACATTTTGCGGAAAGCCACGCGGTTTGCCCTCAGTGGGTCTCGTAAATTGGTTTACGAGTGCTCAGATAGAACTCCCCTCGTTAACTCTTATCTCTCGCAGGCGGTGTGATAATTCATAATCCCACCGTTCTCAGATCATCGACAGGCTGAAGATGCTAATTACAACTTAAACTGCCAACGGTTGATATGTATTACACGCGCGTTCTCACCGGGAGCGGTAGCTCAGTGCATCAACTGATGTCACTGCAGCGCCTCTGACCGGGTGGTCCTAGGTTCGAGACCTGACGGCGGCAGGATTTTCGATACTAGCTTTCCAGCTAGGTCGAATTCAGTCGCTGTCTGGAGGAGAATTCTAGCGGCCGCTTGCTCTCATCGGTAGTTTTCCGTGGTTTCTCCGATCAACATCAGGCGAATGCCGGAGCAGTACCCTACCAAACGGGCCACGGACCGCGCGCGATCTGTCCTTCCTCTTCCTTGTCCTATCCTCTCCCCTTACACACACACTTACACTAACATGCACAACACTACCACATATTCCGGGAGACCGGTCGGGAGCTTAGAGCGTGTCCCGGCTGGGGCGGTGCCCCGCTGGTGGGAGAGTCCTGGTTAGGGGGAAACCCCACTAGCCGACGGTAGGTCGGCGCCGGATCTCGCCATCCAGCGGGGGAAGATCACCGCCATCTCCCAAGAAAAAACAAGCACTACACTAACGGGACTAATGTCCAGAGCAGTTGACGCGCCCGGAAACACGAAAAATCAATCAATCACACGCGTTCTCAGTCCTACGTTTCCAAAATGTACAAAACGCACTGGATTCCAAAACAATTTAGTTTAATATTTTTGAAGTAGCTAGGAAAGCGAGAAAGGTAAAAGCTGACAGCAAAAAAGGAAGAAAAAGGAAAACAAGATATGAAAATAGAACAAGAAAGGAAGAGAAAGACGATTGGAAGAAGTATCGTGAAGCAATAAAGTGTTGCATTTGATTTCACTACGAGTTTAATTTATTGGCGAGCAAACATTTTAATAATGGGAAAAAGAGAATTGGATTTATTTTCGCTTTGAGATCAGCTCCTAGACTTACTCAATATTTTGACGTCTATTGAAACTTCAGTGAGAATTGAGGGAACCTTTGGATCTACACACATTCTTCCATCAAGGTAGCAAATCCTTCATTTCTCTTGTACTCTCGTATTCCGCAAATCCGGCTTCCTTGTATTATAACACTTTTCTTCAAATGATATGAAGCTATCATCTTTCCCCGTAGAGAAATATAAATCGACCTTTACAACATTACCGATGCATCATCGACATTAATTTTTCAGTTTCGGAGAATTCCACCATCAATTAGCTTAGCATGATTTTGAACAATACTCCAATGTGACAACTGAAGTAATTAGGAATCTCGAACAGAAGCAACCGTAGGAGCTAGGGCAGGCCAATAAACACAGTGTGCCAGCGAGCGACCAAATGGTGAAATGCAATGGGTTAAAGTGCCCCAAAAATGCACAAGAAAAAATTTATCTCCAATCTAATGCAAATATCGGAAAACAAAAAGATGGGAACATTTATGCATTTCGATATTTGATTTTAATTCATATTCTCAGGAGTTCTAAACCTGAGTTCAGCTGGAGTTCTAAACCTGCGTAACCTGTAGTTCACCAACTAAATTAATGTGTGACAAAACTAGCAGAAAAATCTGTGTAGTTGTAAATTTCATTCAGTTGATCCCGGGTTCTGAAGAAATTATGTTGCATCGTCAATCGAATGTAAATGTTTAAGAAACGTTTGCATTGTAAAAACACTTACTTATTTTAAGAAATTCATTCTTTAAATATGCTGATTTTTTTATATTTCACACTATTACAGAAGGCAACTAACAGGTACCTTAAATTTCCACCCCCTATGCGTGAAAAGAATGAAAATAAAGTCTAAATTAGTACATAGTTTAAAATAACAATAGACAATAAAATGGTATACTTTGAATATTCTTTTCATTTTAATAGTCTATGTAAAATAATGACATTAACACAGCTACGTTCCACGGCATTGGAAACAAAAGGGATCTCATGAATTTGTGGGTAATAACAATTGTATAATTTTAGAAGTAATAATTGCCTAATACTTATACATTATTATTATTATTACAATATTATCATTGTTAAAAATAAAGTTTTAAATTACAAGTTTAAAATTATCTTATTTATGCAATCTAAGAGTTTCTTGCTGTCAAATATTAAGAATCTTTATTACAACTTCCCAATGCGTGCAGAAATTGAAAATTATGCAGTTTCTGACCATGTGAGATGTGTCATTGGCTTTGTTAGATACCTATAAACTCGAGAAAAACCTAAAAACAATTTCGATTTAGAGTCATTATTAATGCTGTGTGGACCATTGTTGAAGTCATCTTTTGATTTAATGGATATTCACACGTGCTCACTGGAAAAAATGATGCTCTCTGATATCATGTGTGTAATTGCGTGTAATTGCATGTAAGGGTGAGAATAGGACAAGGAAGAGGAAGGAAAGATCGCGTGCGGTTCGTTAGGGTAGTGCTCCTGCATTCGCCAGGTGTTGATCGGAGAAACCACTGAAAACTACCGATAAGAGCAGCCGACCACTAGAATTCTCTTTCTGACAGTGACTGAATTTGAGCAAGCTATCTAGCTAGTGACGAAAATCCTATCATCGCCGGGGCTGGAACCGTACGACCTGCCGGTTAAAGGAACTGCAGTGACATCAGTTGATGTCCTGAACCACCTCTCCCGGTCTTTCTAGTTAAGTCTCGCTGAAAAGTGATGCTAACTCCTGAAACTACGACTGAAAAAACAACTTTGTCTTTCGAATGCAAACTACAAATGGCAAAAACACATTTGGTTAGAATCTTGCAATGTACGCTCGAAGCCATCCTTCGTTTGAAACACCAGTTCGTTCATTTGACACACTGCGTGCGGGCTACCGCAGCTTCCGTCGCTCGTTAAACATTCAGTAGCCGGTCTCCGGCGCTGCTATCCGGCGCCGCTCTCCGGGGAGAGACGAAAAGCGTGGGGAGGGGGCAGTGGCTGGTGGCACATATTGTTTTAATGAGGATTGCTGTGTATTGACGAGTCGACGCAACTGGAGAAGCACAACTCGCCATTATAATAATCCCTACGCGCTAGGCTTTGGGGATTAAGAGTAGCATTCGTGCTTCCTGCTGGGTTCTCCACCAAAGCCTATTTTGCCCTGTAAGCCAACGGGTTGCAAATACGGCGAATTTTTTAATGTCTCATAAAATCGAAAACCCGAGCTCTACCACACAAATTAAATCAATGCCAAAATTTACGTTCACTTATGAACATTTCTTATTGCACACAGTGTGGCGCAACGACGCAATGGAATTCCAGAAAAATAAATCGCGATAATAAAATAATTTATATTCAATTGCCTCAAAGATTTCTTGAGAAAATTTCTAAATCTTCCTCTGTTTCTTGTGACAGAATTTTAAAAAATATATAATTTCAATTAGGCGAGTATTTTGTCAAAAGTTCGAGGAAATCAAGTGAAATTAAATATGAAGATCATTTTTAATGTAATTGCTTGAAGCATATTTTAAAACTCTTCATTTCCCTAGATTTGAGAAAAACGGAGTCAAATAATGATTTGGTTTCCAATACATTGAAGATGAACTTCTCTTACTGTTTTTGATGAAAGAGACAATGAGATGGACAGTATGAATTTCTCGGGGACAGTGGTTCAGTGGATTTATTTCCATGTGCCAGGGTGATGAAGTCTGCTAATTTGAAACCAAAAGCATTGAAGTTTTGCATTTTACAATTCAGTTCAAAGTTAAAACTACAGAATTACTTATTGAATGCCTACAACGTGAGTTTATGACATACTGTATCTACTTGAATTCATGGCGGAACCACAGTATCGTTTGACAAAGCTAGTGGAAAGTGAGAATCTTAACTAATTTCATGATATGATCTTAAGCGCTTTATGAAGTACCAGATCATCAAATATGGGAAATGGGTAAATCTCATTTTTCTCTCACAAATAAAAAAAATATATGCCGAAAGTTTTCTTTCGTTCCTGACGTTCTTTTCTTCTTCCAGTTTTTCTCTCTTGCTTTCTTTCCGATGGTATTTACTGTCGTGGCTGTGAACATCGTTTGAAGAGCGCGCCTAGAGGGCAGCGCTCAGCGGCTATTACGGGAGTCGGCGGAGGCAGCAGAGCAAGGAAAACGCCGCCCAATCCCAAGTGACGAGCTGGCCGGAGAGCCAGCAGCCAGGTTGCGAGTCTGCAGCGCCGCCCGCTTTAAGAGCGGGCGCCGCCAGCCCTGGGCAGAGCGCTAGAGTTTTGGTGATTGTGTGAAGTTGAGTCAGGAGATACGTACTGTGTTATAAGTGATTGTTGGCCCGGCAAGTTATTTGGAATTCTGTATTGATTAACTGTTAGACCCTGCTAGTTTTTGTACATCTCCTGGACATTTGGTATTCGACTTTGGCTGTTGTGATTTGGTACATTCTTTTGGTTCTGGAAGTGTACCTGATGTACTTTCTGTGTTAATAAATCTGTGTTGGTTAAAGCGTGTATTATTCCGAACATAACA
>BLKR01008178.1:0-24534 GCA_011170035.1 Teleogryllus occipitalis
AGTGGCGCGCGAAGTTCTTAGAGAGATATTGGAACCAGCACCATAAGTTCGAACTAAAATACCGGTTAATGTCAGAACGGTATCGAAAAGGAAGTACTGAAAGCATGAGCGACTTCGTCACTCGGAAGGTGAGTGCGTTTAAAGTATGTAGTGAGGAATTTAATCCAGCGGAAATTATTCGAATCCTCATTCGACAGATGCCGAGCGGGATCCGGAATTTGCTCTGGAACAACATGCCGGAGACAATTGACGCATTAATTGAGAGAGTAAGTCGGTTCGATCAGGCGAACGACGAGAATGAACGGGACGGGCGTGACGGGAGAGGTCCGAATTCCGGCAATGGTAATGGCAATAACCGATACAATGGAGGGCGATACCGGCAGGATAATGTGTGCGCAATAGAGGTGCGCGAAGACAAGCCTCGAGGGAGGGAAGAAAAGTCACAGGACGGACAGGTGCAACGAAAACCGAAGCCGAAGGACGGCGAACGAGCAGGCGCGGAACGATCGGAGCAAGAAGCCAGGGATCGTAACCAGGCAAAGACGGAAGGGGCACAAGGTCGATGGAAACTAGCGGCAAGGAAGGAAAACTAGACGCGTTTGGTGCGAGGAGGTGGATCGAACCAAACGAGAGGCAAAAGGATGTCGTGACAATTGTGGCAATAGCGAGCATTGTGGTCGAAGGTGATGAATTGCTTCGAGAGGAAACAACAGAAGGCGCAGGGCCAAGTAAATGTTTGATTCTGCAAGGCAGGTGTTACGGGAAAGAAGTTCGGGCGCTGGTAGATACGGGTAGTAGTATTAGTGCGGTATCGGAAGAATTTTGCAAGAAGGTGCAGAAAGAGGGGCACATGTTAGTCGAACTGCCGACGCGGAAGCTTCGCGTGGTCATGGCAAATCGGAAGGCAGCAAACACCACAGGGAAGCAAATCTGGTTAGAGATAGATTTGGGAGAAATGACCATAGAGGTAGCAGCAATCGTTGTCCGGGGGCTGATTCGTGACGTCATCGTTGGGATGGATGCACTGGATGCTTGTCAAGCCGTCGTGGACGTGAGAGCAAGAAGAATAATGCTAAAGTCACGAGGTTGTATTGAAAGCAGGTCAGTGGTCGCTGAACTTGATGAGACGGAGGCGGAAGGAGACGAACTTCAAGCCAATATGGAAGAGATTCTCCAAAATGTGGGAAAGGCTGCGGAAGAGGTCATTGATCAGGAGGGCTGTCCGGTGAGAGTTCGTCAGCTATTAAAGGAGTTTATTGAAATTTTTGGGGAGTCGTCAGAGCCGGTGAAGGGCTACAAGTTTAAGTTGCAGTTAAAGGATACTACGCCGTTCTCTACCAAGCAATATCCTGTACCACAGGTATATCATGGGCAGGTGCGCCAGCTGATCAAAGAAATGGAGCAGAAGGGTGTTATAAGAAAGGCAATAACCCCGTATATCAGTCCGTTAGTTGTCGTTGTGAAGAAGAATGGAAGCATTCGTCTGTGTCTTGACGCGAGAAGATTAAATATGGTCACAATTCCACGATACGAGACGCCATGGGAGGTACACTTCGGTGCTAAGAAGAAGAGACCGTTTGATAACGTGAAGATACCACCTGAAATCAGCGGTTTGAGAGAAGTAACAACCGAGCAGAAGATTGTATACGATCGACTGCGGAAGTCGGCAAAGCAGCGCAGTAAGGCTCAAAAACATTTTTATCGGGGGACATTTTGTGTAGGGGACCAGGTTTTAGTCCGATCGCCTCACTCGTCCTCATCCGACCAGAAATTGTTTAGGAAGTTTTTCCCAATATACGACGGTCCGTATACAATCACAAAAGTGTTAAGTAATAACAATGTGGTAATAGCAAATAAAGGGCAGGAAACAGGTGTGCAAAATTGGCACAACATTAAATTGTACAAAAATCCGGATGTGTAAGGTTCAGTGGTGAGAGGAAGGTTATAATAATAGAATTAGATTAAACTTCAATTATAAGCAAAAAAGCAAGATTGTTTAGAGTAAGGTTTAGTTGTAAGTAGTGCGAATGTATGCAAGAAAACACAGTTGAAAGTAGCAAGTGTAACGAGTGACAGGTGCCGCGATAGACGACGGTAGAGCGTGCCAATGTAGTGCAGTGCCAGTGAAAACACTAGCAGGTGCGTCCGTCGTAAGCATCCGGGAAGATAGTAGTGTTGTGTAATCGAAGGACGCATTGTTAAACAAGGTCAAGTGCGCCAACACAGTCGGTGAGAACCAGTTGAACTGTAGCCGGTGCGTAGTGAGGTAGGAAGGCGTGTGAGAAGAAACAATGTTAGCGAGGTGTAGTAATAGATGTAGACTCATCATGACGGTGTCATAGCTGAGCAACATCTTAGGCGGGGGGAGATGTAACAATCTTAGATCTCCACGAACAATTTAGATGCAAAGAACAAACATAACAAGGAATGGCATGAGTAGGAGATGGAAAAACAGAAGAAAGCGGTGTCGCGCACTAATAACTTTTTTATAAATTAAAGAAGACGCGACAAAATCCCGATTTGGACAGTACAAATCAATAGCATTCATTTAGAGGAACATTTCAAAAGTTATTCGAAGCGAATCGCATCGGGGGTTTAAAAGACATGAGTGATTTTGAAAGTACACTTTAGACAATATAACTAGAGATTTTTACAGCCATTGTTATCATAAGAAAGGTAATGTAAAGAAGCGGTTTTTCCTAAAAATTAAGAGAACGCGTAAAGCGATTGAAATGAAACTTTCGGGATTAACAAAGAAAATCACGCGGAAAATTATGACATTACTCGCAACTCTGAAAAATATCGAGGAGCTGCAGTAGAGATGCCAATTGAAATTGTATATTTGGAAATTTTACGAGAGAACAATGATGCGTCGCGAGCGACGGAAATAAAGCAATTTTGGCGTTAATAAACATGAGGAGATCGTATAAGAAATAGTAATAAGATATAAATTGATAATTAAAAGTAGTAATAAAGAGAAATAGCCTGGAAAGGACAGAATTAAGTAAAATGGTATGATATTTTTGGTAAAGACACGTAAGCGATCGGTAAATGTTCCAGAAAAAAAAGTTGAAGACACAAGGCAACAATGAAAAAAAGATGATGCGTAGCAAGCTCGAAGGCAGATGTGGGGAAGAATGCTCCGGAAAAAGATAAAAAATCTAGTATGCAAATGTGCGAGAAACACGGTGAACATGAATGGATATAGTGAGTTTAGGCAATGATGTTCGTAATAACAATGCGTAACGCGGAAATATTTTGTGTCGCAGTATATTCAACAATAGGACATTTTGGAGGAAATGTAGCACGCGATAGACAGATAATCGCGTTGTTAGTTGCGTAATGGGAATAGGATGATAGGGGAATGAAAGGACATGCTAAGAAGATATTAGCGAGCTCAAGAAAATTTTGGTAATGTGTGGGGATGGAGAAATGCTGCGGGAGAATGGATTTGGAGGATGCTGCGTAATATACATCGAGGACGGCGCGCAGCAATGGTTTGCTGCGGATTACAGTGTTTTCTGCAAAAGGGAAGTTATGAAACTTTGTTGTTGTTTTTTTTGTTATGAAATTCACATTTGAAGGAGAAGAAAGATTAAAATTAGCTTCTGTACAAGATCAAGTTCTGTCTTAACGTAAAATAGATTCAATAGGTATACAGGCAGAATGCGCATTCAGGTGTGAATGAGTTTATTTATAATTGTCAGTATGAATGGAAATATTTTGGATTTTGTGTCATGTAATTTAAGGGTATTGTATCGTTCATGTGTTTATGTGTTTATTTTGTTTGTCGTTAAGTGTATTATGTGAGTCATGGGAGAGCAACGACCCCAGTTTGTATTTATATATATACATATATATATATATATATATATATATATATATATATATATATATATATATATATATATATATGTGTCAACTGGAATAACGACTAGCACAGGAATTACAGAAAATAAATGGCGAAATTCACTTGGTTCGACATTAAATTAAACGAACGTAGTTTAATTGTTACATGTAGCTAGTTAATGACCTACGCCCACGTGCCCGAATAGTTGTTAGATCCTGTACAGGTCAGCCACAACCTCACGCCCAGATTTTATGTGTAAGTAAGAAAATATCGGAAATTCTGGGGGGGGGGGCAGCTAGTCGACGGGCAACCTTGGAGGTGGAAGCTGAGTATAACCAGAGCGATTGATAAGAGCGGGTTTTGGTTATTATTTTGGCGTTATAACGCCGGGCGATTATAAAGATTATAGTTGATCTAGAGCAGGTAATGGTTCATTACATATTTTGGTGCGCCTAACGAGGAGTGATTATAGTTGTTTTATAGATATGAGGAGGACGGATCATTACAGTAGTTTGTAGCTCCAGCAAGCAGCCAACTTCCCGCCTAATAGGTGACCATTTGCGCTGTACTGGCTACGCCTGCCCTCGCTTTGCATTTGGCGAGAGGCGAACAACATCTGCACTTAGAAGCAGGGCCTTCCCCCTTTCCTCTACACCTTTTACAACAAACTGAGGAAGGTCTACCCGTTAAGATGACCACAACACCCAGGATTCCAGAATCAGTTGGGTTGTTGTTACTTTTAACTTGCACTTGCCAGTTAAATGTTAATTAAAACTTACAACCACGTCCAATATCGAATTAAATTACTTCCCACGCAAACATGTTAGAAATTGCAAAACCGGATGAGTTTGGGTGATGGTTTAATTTTGAACATTGGCGTTTGAATTTGCATTCCGTGAGTATTGCTATCTCACTTTTTGTTCGTAGCTCGAATGTTGGTGAGGATAAATTTCGGCGAGATCTTTTATAATAAATGCAATACTGACACAGGGTGACACAGAGTCGGTCCTGTTTCCGTGACCCCTCCTCCCAGCACCTGCGGAATCGAACTCCTCGCGGCGGTTGGATGCACAGGCAAATACAATTCTTGAAGGCAACGACATTATCTGCAAATCTGTTGTCTTTCTTACAATAATAATAATAATAATAATAATAATAATAATAATAATAATAATAATAATAATATAATATTAATAAATAATAATAATATTATAAATAATAATAATAATCTATATATTTAAAAAAATAAGGTATTCTGCCATGGCTTCGTTTAGAGCTTCTACTGAACCGATTGTAGTATTTTTTCCTTTAAATGAAATGAAAAAATGTGATCCCTAGATGTGTTATCAGATATTGTTTGAGTTGATTCACCAACATTTACGGTGTAAATTAATTAATTAAATCATTCTTTAATAGTACGCTTATCAATAGTCAATTGTTGTCTTCCAAAGGGTGGCTGTTTCAAAATCGATTATATGAAATGATAGATGCCAGTCCACCCTACTTCATGGTCGCGCTGCTTGACGTTTTGTTTTGATTGTTGAGATGTGTTTACAATTCGTTAAGGTTTTGTTTCAGTGTAACAATTGCATTGTGGTGTTGACCGTTCGCATGTATTTGCTTTCGTGGTGTAAGAAGAAATAAAAGAGGTCATCTTCGTCAACATACTAGCTTTATTAAGATAGCCGGCTTTCGACGGCTTTGCCGTCATCGTCAGTCTATAAGATACAGAAAGATATAACAAAATTATAAATAAATACACAATAAGATAGAAAATTAAATTACAATTAATGGATAAATCAAAATTAACATAAAAAACACAAAAGGATAATCGATATACGATTGCAAAAGATAAGGAACATATAGCAGATAAAATTGCAAAAATGAATTGCGACGGGAGGGGGGGGGTTAATACAGATAATACCAGTTCAAATTTAAGATTATAAATATATGTGAAGAGAACCAAAATTAATATATATATATATATATATATATATATATATATATATACAATAAATGGGGGATAGTAATAATAATTAATATCAAATGTTATTACAAATATGGGGGGGGGGGAAATTGAATAATAAGTTGAGCCGCTTTGCTTACCTCGCTGCTTTCGGCAAAAGTCGGTCGACTGTGCCCAGAGGAAACGTGACACGGGGTTTTTATTGCTTTCGGGAGATCCGGCGAGGGGTCGGAGGAGGTCTGTTTAGTGTTCTCTTAGGAGGCGGGGGAGTCAGTTGGTGAGGTCGGGGTGTGTAAAATTATTAGTAGAGGGGACAGAGGGAAATTAGTTTGTTCATTGAGAAGGGCCTCAGATTTCTGTTTGGCTTGAAATATGTGAAAGATTTCTAAAGCGCTTCTGTTCCAGAATTTATTTTCTATTTCAAGAATTTTAATGTCTGAATCTGGGCGGAAAGTGTGGCCTGCGTTAATAAGATGTGTAGCAAAGTGCGATTTGTTTGTATTGTGTTTCCATGCATGTAAATGTTCTTTAATTCTGGCATTGAAGCTTCTACCTGTTTGGCCGATGTATTTAGCCTCGCAATTGTGGCAGTGGAGTTCATAAACTCCTGATTTCGCCATGAGTGGGGTGGTGTTGTGAGGTGAGAGTAGGTGTTTGAGGGATTTGTGTGTGGTAAAGGAAACGTGAAAATTGTATTTGTGAAGAATATGGGCTACCTTCTGCGATATTTTTCCAAAGAACGGAATAGAAATAAATTTTGATGGTTTCTGGGTGAATGGGGTGAGGCTTGTATACGTTTTGAGTTTTTTCTTATTTAATTTGCGGCGTAGTATGTTGTCAACGAGAGTAGTACTGTATCCATTAGCGGTAGCTATGTATTTAATGGTGCGTGTTTCTTTTTGAAAATTGTCTTGTGATAAGGGAAGGCTGACAAGTCTGTGAATCATGGCATGGAAAGCTGCGTGTTTGTGGGCAGATGGATGTTGGGATGTGTTGTGGATGACAGTATCTGTGTGTGTGGGTTTTCCAAAAACATTGAAGATGTGTTTATTATCTACCCTAGAGATGGTTAGGTCTAAGAAATTAATTGATTGATTTTCATTTTCTAGTTGAAGTTTCTACTTATTATTATTGTTATTATCATTATCATCATCATCATCATCCTACGTGTTCTCGTCTATTTTTGCTGGTAGAAGTGCTCACTTTCCCCGGAGTTGTTTTGGGGACCGGTTTGGTCACAGAAGAAGAACTTCATCTTATATCTGGCCTTAAGATAAACATTTTCTTACAATATAGGCTGTTTGTAACAAAACGTAGCGCAGTCCGATGTTCAGAACTTTTTTGGGTAGTTAATGTTCTGTTAAGTTTTTATGGAAATTTTTACTGACCTGGACTTCCGGCGATATCAGAAGTGGGTAAGTTTTGGTAGCATTTAAATTCCAAACATGATTTAGTTCATAAGTTTTCACATTTCGAAATTTTTTCTATTTCTTTCTGTTTTATGTTGTGGGATAATGGTACTGCGATGTCTGTTATTACTTCTTCTTTCTTCTTTTTATCTATAAGGAGAATATCTGGCCTATTGTAATCGACAGTACGATCAGTTAAAACTGGTGTGTCCCAATACAAATGGGTGAAACTTTTTTCCAGCACTGGTGGAGGGGTGTACGTATAGAAGGGCGGTGTCTATTCACACAATAATTGATGCTATATTGCAATTGCCCTGTGCACGATTTTCGTAACTTGATTATGCCTTCCTAAGTAAGCACTGTCTGAGAGGGAAGAGTATGCAGCTGTGATGTGTTCTATAGTTTCTCCTACAGCTCAACACTTTCTACATTTATCCACCACATCTTCTTTTGAACAATACTTTAGATAGTTTCTGATCTTGATAACTCTGTGTTGAATTGATATTATAAAACCCTCGGTCTCAGAATATATTTGTTTCTCTAGAAGCCACTCCACCGAGGAACGTCTGTCTACATCATCTCGACACAAGAGTTTTGGATATCTTCCATGAATTTCTTGTTTCCATTAATTAAAGTTCGATTGTGGGGTAGAGATATTTAAATCAGTTTCGTTCATGGAGGTTCGACGGATTGAAGCCGCGGTCCTCATTAACAGTTAATTTCATTAATGTCTGTGGAGTTTAAAAGGACCTGTCGCATTTTTTCCTCTTGTCTCAGGCAAAGTGTTTTTATAATAACCAACCCTCTGCCTCCCATCGTTCGAGGTAGATATAATCTTTTTACTGAGGAGTTTAGATGAACACAGCGGAATTTATGTAACAGTCTTCTCGTTGATCTGTCCAGCTTCTCCAGGTCAGATTAAGTCCACTTAACAATACCAAAGGAGTATGTTAGGACCGACACAGCCCAGGTGTTGAGGCTGAAATCAGATTACCCCCTGATAAATAAGTGTTAAACGACTTTGTTAGCCGCTTTTGATATTTTATTCGAAGTTCCTCCTTGATACGATTATGGTCCAGTCGATGGTTCTGAGGGTTTCCCAAATAGAGATATGTTTCTTCAGGTGGTATCTGTTTAATATTACAGACAATTTGTTTGTTTTTTTGTATATTTCCTTTATGAATATTTATTATACCACGTTTATCAAGACCGAAGTTCATTCCGATGCCATCGCTGAACATTTATGCTACACATACAAGCGATTCTAATTTATCATGCGTTTCGGCGTAGAGCTTAAGGTCATTTTTGTACAGTAAATAGGTTAGTCTTTTTGTGTTTTTCATGTTCAATTTATAGCCACATTTAGTATTATTCAAAAGAGTAGATAGTGGGTTTAGAGCTAGGTAAAACCATAGTGCTGATAGGGAATCGTCCTGAAATATACCTTTTCGGACATCAACTTTTCCCAAGATATTACCTTGGAATCGTAAATTTGCACGCCATTTATTCATTAAATGTTGAAGAATATTTTTTGCATTTGGACAGATTTTATATATTTCCAGTACTTTGTTAGCCAGCCATTTGTGAGGAACAGAGTCAAAAGCTTGGCTGTAATCAATGTAACAGATATGGAGATTTCTTTTCTTTGTTTGAGCTTGCTTTAAGACCACAGAATCATTGATGAGTTGATGTTTACATCCCATAGCTTCCTTAATACAACATTTCTGTTCTTCTTCAAAGATATTATTTGCACTGTGGAGGTGTATTTTCTCACCAATAACAGAAGTGAAGAGCTTGTATACGGTTGATAAGCCTGTTATTGGTCTAAAATTCATTGAAGTTTGTTCATTTCACTTTTTGAAGATTAGAAAAGTGTCCTCTTCACTCAGATAGTCAGGCATTTTATCAGGGTTATTGAGCACTTCAGTGAAACAGCGTGCAATGCTTTTATGAGCATCAGTAAAGTATTTCAACCAGAACTTTTGGATCCTATCTGGTCCAGGAGATTTCTAATTTTGAGTCTTTCCTATGGCACAATGTCTTTAGTTATTTCTTTTAAATTCATTTGGGGCAGGTTCTTGTCTTGTTTCTTAATACTTCTAATCCATGATCCAAATTCATCGAATCCACTGGTTTTAGCCAATTTGTTTGTCCAGTATGAATTAAATTCAGCATTTATATTGACTCGCTGCGTGTTTGAATCAAAGTTAAACTTTCTCAGAAATTCTCTTTGACGGAATCTAAATTCTGCGTTTTGTGCCTTCCTTTTTGTGATTTCATTGTATCTACGAAGTCGAGCACATTTCACTTTCATCTTTTGTCTGATGTTATCTTTCAAGTCAACGATTTCTTGCCTGTTATGACGGTGTATATCAATTTTATTTTTAGCTGCGATAACGTTTACTTTTCGAAGGACCTTTTTTGGTTGGTTACCTTCTAAATATTGCGAGAGAACATTACCTTTACTTCTTAATTGATCAATTGTTTTTGAGTCGTCTTTTCCAGGCGGGTTTTCTCTCGTTTTGGCCTCGGCATGATTGTCTGGGATGGTAAGTCCTCTCAGCGTTGATTTCAATTGCTGCATTGGCAGCACTGTATAAAGCGAGCTGAACTTAAGAGAGATTTCGCGGTATACTCAAGTGATCTTTTAAAGTATCATTAATTTTAAAAAGAAAGAAGTTGTGTGGCTTTATTTACTTTTCGTAACACTGGTATTGCTGGTCTGTTTAAAGGGTCAACTTGACTGTAGTAAGCAAGAAGACTGCTGAATTTTTCTTTCACTTTGTTTCTCATCTCCTGGATCTACGTCACCTACAGTGTTCAGTACTCTTTTATTGCTATCTGTTTGTTCATATGAATTGACGGTCAGTAGCCAAGAGTTTTCGACTTCTTGCCTCAATACTAATTCATTTGTTTCCATTGGTTCATTTGTACTGACGAGTTCTAGTCGTGACGAGTTTTCAACTTCCTGTCAAATTTGCTCTAGTTCCACTTCAGAGAGGTAGCACCTTCTCCTTATGACAAGTTTTCTGCCAGCTACATTTTGTTCTGTTTGTTCATTATTATTATTATTATTATTATTATTATTATTAATTATTATTATTATTATTACTAGTGAGAACCTGTCAAAATTTGACGGTGAGATCTGAGATAAATGTAAAATACTGTGCCTAGACTAATGTTCACAATATGTTGCATTGTTTGGATCTTAATTAATTGATTGATTTTCATTTTCTAGTTGAAGTTTCTACTAGAAAATGAAAATCAATCAATTAATTTCTTAGACCTAACCATCTCTAGGGTAGATAATAAACACATCTTCAATGTTTTTAGAAAACCCACACACACAGATACTGTCATCCACAACACATCCCAACATCCATCTGCCCACAAACACGCAGCTTTCCATGCCATGATTCACAGACTTGTCAGCCTTCCCTTATCACAAGACAATTTTCAAAAAGAAACATGCACCATTAAATACATAGCTACCGCTAATGGATACAGTACTACTCTCGTTGACAACATACTACGCCGCAAATTAAATAAGAAAAAACTCAAAACGTATACAAGCCTCACCCCATTCACCCAGAAACCATCAAAATTTATTTCTATTCCGTTCTTTGGAAAAATATCGCAGAAGGTAGCCCATATTCTTCACAAATACAATTTTCACGTTTCCTTTACCACACACAAATCCCTCAAACACCTACTCTCACCTCACAACACCACCCCACTCATGACGAAATCAGGAGTTTATGAACTCCACTGCCACAATTGCGAGGCTAAATACATCGGCCAAACAGGTAGAAGCTTCAATGCCAGAATTAAAGAACATTTACATGCATGGAAACACAATACAAACAAATCGCACTTTGCTACACATCTTATTAACGCAGGCCACACTTTCCGCCCAGATTCAGACATTAAAATTCTTGAAATAGAAAATAAATTCTGGAACAGAAGCGCTTTAGAAATCTTTCACATATTTCAAGCCAAACAGAAATCTGAGGCCCTTCTCAATGAACAAACTAATTTCCCTCTGTCCCCTCTACTAATAATTTTACACACCCCGACCTCACCAACTGACTCCCCCGCCTCCTAAGAGAACACTAAACAGACCTCCTCCGACCCCTCGCCGGATCTCCCGAAAGCAATAAAAACCCCGTGTCACGTTTCCTCTGGGCACAGTCGACCGACTTTTGCCGAAAGCAGCGAGGTAAGCAAAGCGGCTCAACTTATTATTCAATTTCCCCCCCCCCCATATTTGTAATAACATTTGATATTAATTATTATTACTATCCCCCATTTATTGTATATATATATATATATATATATATATATATATATATATTAATTTTGGTTCTCTTCACATATATTTATAATCTTAAATTTGAACTGGTATTATCTGTATTAACCCCCCCCTCCCGTCGCAATTCATTTTTGCAGTTTTATCTGCTATATGTTCCTTATCTTTTGCAATCGTATATCGATTATCCTTTTGTGTTTTTTATGTTAATTTTGATTTATCCATTAATTGTAATTTAATTTTCTATCTTATTGTGTATTTATTTATAATTTTGTTATATCCTTCTGTATCTTATAGACTGACGATGACGGCAAAGCCGTCGAAAGCCGGCTATCTTAATAAAGCTAGTATGTTGACGAAGATGACCTCTTTTATTTCTTCTTATAAGAACGTCAACAACACCAAATCAGAATTCCCACAATTTCGTGGTGTATTTTGTAGGACAGTGAGTTTTGCTCGATTGTACTGAAGTAGTGAAGTTGTTCACAGGTTATGACGAATTCCGAATCGTTGCCCACGCGCCCCAAACGTACATGGAAAGAGAAAGTCAGCGTTAGTGTCGTGATAGTGAGGTCATTTTGTTTTCTGTTGGGTCATTGTCTATGAAATGTCAGTTTTGTTCTGCTTTGTACTTGCCATGCGAGAGAAATTTGGTGTATTATTGCAATATGTGCAATATGTGCCATATTGCATTGCCCCCTGGTCATGGGCCATATGTGTTCTAAATTTTGGGAACTCCACATCACAGAATATCTTCGCTGTACCCTGAAGATCCAAACAATGCAACATATTGTGAACATTAGTCTAGGCACAGTATTTTACATTTATCTCAGATCTCACCGTCAAATTTTGACAGGTTCTCACTAGTAATATTAATAATAATATTAATAATAATAATAATAATAATAATAATAATAATAATAATAATAATAATAATAATGAACAAACAGAACAAAATGTAGCTGGCAGAAAACTTGTCATAAGGAGAAGGTGCTACCTCTCTGAAGTGGAACTAGAGCAAATTTGACAGGAAGTTGAAAACTCGTCACGACTAGAACTCGTCAGTACAAATGAACCAATGGAAACAAATGAATTAGTATTGAGGCAAGAAGTCGAAAACTCTTGGCTACTGACCGTCAATTCATATGAACAAACAGATAGCAATAAAAGAGTACTGAACACTGTAGGTGACGTAGATCCAGGAGATGAGAAACAAAGTGAAAGAAAAATTCAGCAGTCTTCTTGCTTACTACAGTCAAGTTGACCCTTTAAACAGACCAGCAATACCAGTGTTACGAAAAGTAAATAAAGCCACACAACTTCTTTCTTTTTAAAATTAATGATACTTTAAAAGATCACTTGAGTATACCGCGAAATCTCTCTTAAGTTCAGCTCGCTTTATACAGTGCTGCCAATGCAGCAATTGAAATCAACGCTGAGAGGACTTACCATCCCAGACAATCATGCCGAGGCCAAAACGAGAGAAAACCCGCCTGGAAAAGACGACTCAAAAACAATTGATCAATTAAGAAGTAAAGGTAATGTTCTCTCGCAATATTTAGAAGGTAACCAACCAAAAAAGGTCCTTCGAAAAGTAAACGTTATCGCAGCTAAAAATAAAATTGATATACACCGTCATAACAGGCAAGAAATCGTTGACTTGAAAGATAACATCAGACAAAAGATGAAAGTGAAATGTGCTCGACTTCGTAGATACAATGAAATCACAAAAAGGAAGGCACAAAACGCAGAATTTAGATTCCGTCAAAGAGAATTTCTGAGAAAGTTTAACTTTGATTCAAACAAGCAGCGAGTCAATATAAATGCTGAATTTAATTCATACTGGACAAACAAATTGGCTAAAACCAGTGGATTCGATGAATTTGGATCATGGATTAGAAGTATTAAGAAACAAGACAAGAACCTGCCCCAAATGAATTTAAAAGAAATAACTAAAGACATTGTGCCATAGGAAAGACTCAAAATTAGAAATCTCCTGGACCAGATAGGATCCAAAAGTTCTGGTTGAAATACTTTACTGATGCTCATAAAAGCATTGCACGCTGTTTCACTGAAGTGCTCAATAACCCTGATAAAATGCCTGACTATCTGAGTGAAGAGGACACTTTTCTAATCTTCAAAAAGTGAAATGAACAAACTTCAATGAATTTTAGACCAATAACAGGCTTATCAACCGTATACAAGCTCTTCACTTCTGTTATTGGTGAGAAAATACACCTCCACAGTGCAAATAATATCTTTGAAGAAGAACAGAAATGTTGTATTAAGGAAGCTATGGGATGTAAACATCAACTCATCAATGATTCTGTGGTCTTAAAGCAAGCTCAAACAAAGAAAAGAAATCTCCATATCTGTTACATTGATTACAGCCAAGCTTTTGACTCTGTTCCTCACAAATGGCTGGCTAACAAAGTACTGGAAATATATAAAATCTGTCCAAATGCAAAAAATATTCTTCAACATTTAATGAATAAATGGCGTGCAAATTTACGATTCCAAGGTAATATCTTGGGAAAAGTTGATGTCCGAAAAGGTATATTTCAGGACGATTCCCTATCAGCACTATGGTTTTACCTAGCTCTAAACCCACTATCTACTCTTTTGAATAACACTAAATGTGGCTATAAATTGAACATGAAAAACACAAAAAGACTAACCTATTTACTGTACAAAAATGACCTTAAGCTCTACGCCGAAACGCATGATAAATTAGAATCGCTTGTATGTGTAGCATAAATGTTCAGCGATGGCATCGGAATGAACTTCGGTCTTGATAAACGTGGTATAATAAATATTCATAAAGGAAATATACAAAAAAACAAACAAATTGTCTGTAATATTAAACAGATACCACCTGAAGAAACATATCTCTATTTGGGAAACCCTCAGAACCATCGACTGGACCATAATCGTATCAAGGAGGAACTTCGAATAAAATATCAAAAGCGGCTAACAAAGTCGTTTAACACTTATTTATCAGGGGGTAATCTGATTTCAGCCTCAACACCTGGGCTGTGTCGGTCCTAACATACTCCTTTGGTATTGTTAAGTGGACTTAATCTGACCTGGAGAAGCTGGACAGATCAACGAGAAGACTGTTACATAAATTCCGCTGTGTTCATCTAAACTCCTCAGTAAAAAGATTATATCTACCTCGAACGATGGGAGGCAGAGGGTTGGTTATTATAAAAACACTTTGCCTGAGACAAGAGGAAAAAATGCGACAGGTCCTTTTAAACTCCACAGACATTAATGAAATTAACTGTTAATGACGACCGCGGCTTCAATCCGTCGAACCTCCATGAACGAAACTGATTTAAATATCTCTACCCCACAATCAAACTTTAATTAATGGAAACAAGAAATTCATGGAAGATATCCAAAACTCTTGTTTTGAGATGATGTAGACAGACGTTCCTCGGTGGAGTGGCTTCTAGAGAAACAAATATATTCTGAGACCGAGGGTTTTATAATATCAATTCAACACACAGTTATCAAGATCAGAAACTATCTAAAGTATTGTTCAAAAGAAGATGTGGTGGATAAATGTAGAAAGTGTTGAGCTGTAGGAGAAACTATAGAACACATCACAGCTGCATACTCTTCCCTCTCAGACAGTGCTTACTTAGGAAGGCATAATCAAGTTACGAAAATCGTGCACAGGGCAATTGCAATATAGCATCAATTATTGTGTGAATAGACACCGCCCTTCTATACGTACACCCCTCCACCAGTGCTGGAAAAAAGTTTCACCCATTTGTATTGGGACACACCAGTTTTAACTGATCGTACTGTCCATTACAATAGGCCAGATATTCTCCTTAAAGATAAAAAGAAGAAAGAAGGAGTAATAACAGACATCGCAGTACCATTATCCCACAACATAAAACAGAAAGAAATAGAAAAAAATTCGAAATGTGAAAACATATCGTATGAACTAAAACATGTTTGGAATTTAAATGCTACCCAATCCTACCCACTCCTGATATCGCCGGAAGTCCAGGTCAGTAAAAATTTCCATAAAAACTTAACAGAACATTAACTACCCAAAAAAGTTCTGAACATCGGACTGCGCTACGTTTTGTTACAAACAGCCTATATTGTAAGAAAATGTTTATCTTAAGGCCAGATATAAGATGAAGTTCTTCTTCTGTGACCAAACCGGTCCCCAAAACAACTCCGGGGAAAGTGAGCACTTCTACCAGCAAAAATAGACGAAAACACGTAGGATGATGATAATTATAATAACAATAATAATAATTATAATAATAATAAAAGTAGTAATAATAATAATATGATGTCATTATTAATGGCGAGGCTCAGGCCATAGGGCGTGCTCTTCCACCTAACATCTGAGTCTACATTGATACAGGATAGTAAATATAAGAAGGGAGAGAAATCTGTACACTTACGTCTGGGAGTGCACAACTAGGGATCATCTCGGCATACGCCGTAAGTGATTGAGTAAACCCAGAAAACCTCAATCAGGATGGCGGCATAGGGCCGAACAGCATTAATGTATAGAAATACTTGACAATACAATGACCTTTCAATTCCCCACGATTTATAATTTGAATTAATCTTGCCTTTTATTTTATGGGGAAAATCTCCTTGAGTTATCTCTGATTCAATATTTCCATTGCAAAACAACGGTAACGGTTCTTGATGCTTGGGTACCTCCAAAAGTCGCCTAGTTGCTCTACCTCCGCCATCAGCCGCAAAGGGGAAGGGCTAATTGGCTGTAAAGAGGAGGTCCAAGACAATCGATTCTGATATGGCCCTGCCACAATCCTTCACAGATAGTTTGGTGGCCAATTCCACATCAAATTCTCTAATACTGCTTCGCTCGCTTGTTTGCGGCTCTTCTCCACTTACCACTTCCCGCCCCCCTCCACTTAATATACCACTGTTCATCCATGAACCACCAAGTCACCTCATTTTACGGTATGTGTACGAATAATAACAGGCGAGAAATATCAAAAACTAGAACGGCTACAATTTTTGAAGATGTAAAAAGTGAAAAATTTCTGTTAAAGAGGATTCGAGAGAAAATCAATTTAGTTAATGACATTTTTGGCTAAAGAGATTCAAAGCGTAAGCTCTATAATGAAAGTGAATCATTTGATTTTTGAATTTCAAAAATCAGACTATTAAAATTATTAAATTGTTTTACACGTATTTCTTCCCAAATTAAGGATTCAGATTGCATTACAAAGAAAGTTAAAAATAGTATTCCGAAATGCATTTTAATCGATTAAAATAGAAAAAAACAATTATTACGCAGGGGAACCAATCACTTGCGGACAGAAAAAAAAATCTCATTGAGAAGCCTCACAATTTTTATACACACCCAGATGAAAATGTGTTTATTATTTGTTATATTTCACAATCCCCTGTTGGATCTCACACCGTGCAGTGCAGTGTCATGCCCTCCACGCTTATTCCTTGCGTTACAGTCGCAGGAGATTCTGTATATTAGAGGAAGTTGCAAGGTCAAACAGCGTCTTGTTCTTCCAAGGTCCGCTCCAGGGCTTGAGGTCCCTCCTGGCGCCGGCCGCGAGGAGCGCGCGCACTGCTTCCTCATTGCTCCAGTGCGCCGCGTAGTGCAGAGGAGTCGCTCCATTCTTATTCCTCGCGTCGACGTCGGCGCCCGCGCGCAGCAGCAGCTCCACGCACCGGCCGCTCTCGTCTTTGCAGGAGGCCCAGTGCAACGCTGAGTCTCCACTGCCGTTGACAGCGTTCGCATCGGCGCCTTGTTGCAGAAGAAACGACACCACGTCCGCGTGCGCATACCAGGCTGCGTTCTTTAAAGGAATGTCACCACTTTCGGTTATGTAATTAACATCAGCACCCGAGGCTACGAGGCTTCTTATGTCACTTATTCTTCCTTCGCCTGCCGCCTTACACAACTGCTCTCCCAGGGCGGAGGGAGAGGTTCGTGCCCTCTCCCTCATCAACAGCACCTCCCGCACCCGGAGCTCCACCCGCTGCCTCGCGCGTTCTTCCTCGTCGGCCGCTGCGCCCTGGTGGCCGGCGCCTGATGGAGTGCGGGTGGGGGTGGAGGAGGGGGGCTCCTCCCCGCCGCCCGCTGCTGCCCCTCCCGTCGCCGGTGCTTCGCGGGCGCTGGCGGCGATGGCAAGGGACGCACGTGGAGATCGGGGCTGCTCCAGTTGGCGCAACAGAGTTTCCACACGGGGCATGAAATTCTGCAACGCGCTTTGCAGGGAGGCCTCTACCTCATTGACACGGCCCTCCCGGCGTTGCATAGCTCCTGCTTCTCCAGAACCCTCTAGGGCCGCCGTCCTCTCTTCCATGGCAGTCAAGCTATCCTGAGTCTCTCGAAGGCGCTGTTCTAATGAGTGGATAGCGGCGTCCTTCTCCTGTATCTTCCGCTCCATCTGAAGCATCACAGCCGCTGCCCTCTCTTCCTGCAGGCGTAAAGCCTCCTGGACCTGGCGCTCCGCCTCCTGTTTCTGCTGCCGCAGGGCCTCCTGGACCTCGCGCTCCGCCTCCTGTTTCTGCAGGCGCAGGGCCTCCTGAACCTCGCGCTCCGCCTCCTGTTTCTGCAGGCGCAAGGCCTCCTGGACCTCGCGCTCCGCCTCCTGTTTCTGCAGGCGCAGGGCCTCCTGTAGCTGCGCCAGCCCCTGCGCCACCAGCTGGAAGGCGTCGCCGACGGCGTCCGCGCCATCTCGTGTGCTATTGGCACGAGTGCTGCTTTGACTACCCATCTCTTTCAGGCACCTTCTGAAATTCATGAAATAAACCCCTTATTAAATCATTGTTTTTTATAAAAACGGCTATAACAGAAGCAAAATCAATTATCTGCTGCTCAATATGCCAAATTCATTTTTTTTCATCAAAAAAGTATTGTATTATATTTGTTATATATATATATATATATATATATATATATATATATATATTGTGACGTCACGGGATTATACAAAGCCGTAACGCCACCATAAGCCACGAGAAAAGACCAGAACACAGAGAAATAGGGTACGCGGCGGAGCGATGGTCCGAGAAAGCCACATCTACCCGCAGGTTTTCGCACTCCGATGTCCGAAGTTACGGATCAGGTTTTTCTTGAGAGGGCGCGAAGGAGGAGAGAATTCACCCCTTCAGAAATTTCCCCAGACGGAGTCACAAATACCGCGACGCGCTTCGGGAGAGTTCTCTTTCAATTTCGACAGCGGCGGCGACTTTTCAATTTCGACAGCGGCGGCGACTTTTCAATTTCGACAGCGGCGGCGACTTTTCAATTTCGACAGCGGCGGCGACTTTTCAATTTCGACAGCGGCGGCGACTCAAGCGAATTCTTCGGCGATAGTAATTGGTTAGTGCAGGAGTATATTTTTACTTGCTTAGTTAAAGCTGATTGGAGAAACGCGGTAATAAAGGTGATAGAATTCAGAAGTGAAGTGCATGTACAGTGTTAGCACTAACATTACGCGAGAAAGCAAGTGATGTGATTGCTTTAAATCTGAAATGGTTTCATAATTGAAATAAATTCGCGCAGAAAAACTTTAAACGAAATCCAGCATTTAATTTTGTATGCCACGACCACGCACGCTCAAAGTGTGGTATGTCGGCCGAGTGCTAGAAGCATTGAATTCAATAACGTTAGTTATTCAAAGCTGGAAGCGCGAACGACGGGTACGCGGCACGCAGAAGGACGACTCCAGTGAATACTCAAGCGTAGGCGAGAAGGACTTGGACCAAATACGTGGATGATACGAGCCAGAGATCGAGAGAAAGGTCTGGAATTTGGACGAGTGGCGGAATCCGTAGAATCGGGAGAAGGAATTGGTACAATCGTTGGACATCGAACCCGTCAAGCGACGCGGCGAGAACGGTGAGCGACGAAAACCCCAAGGTTAACTGATTGCAAGCGGGAAGGAGATGTCGAGGTAACGAACTGGCAACTTCTATGTAACAATTTGTTGGGAAATCGTGTAGCTTTAAATACCAGGCGAAGCGTCCTAAAGTAGGTGAAAGTTCCAAATAATTACTGGGAGAAATATTCCGAACGTATGAGCGGCAGTTTAGAGTTTATTGGCTGTACGCACCAGTAAATTCGTTTGAATGCCATACCTTGTACAACTTTTCTAGAGTGAACATGATATTTCATGTAGTGTAAAAGTGATATTGTTTGAAAGTCACGCTTTTATTTTATTATGTCAGGGAAAATTAGTTGTCTATAATTTGTAAAGGGTACAATTTAAGTAACTGTGTGTCACGTTTATTTTTGTGTTTGAGTTTACAGCATTGTAATATATTTGCAGCTTAAAGCTGACAACTGTGAACAGTCAATGATAGAACAGTTGTAGAGAATCACTTAAAGGGCCGTGCCTGGAGAAAACATAAGAATAACAAAAGTTAAATGAGGTACACGAAATAATTCAGAAAGAGGTAGAAGCGGAAACATTGTGAACAGTACTTATTGAAGTATTCAGGCAGTCGAGGTGACGCCTATACATTTTTTTGTGGTTATGTTCTCTTTGTTTTCTGTTCTCTTTGCAGTGAGCATTAACGCAAAGTGCATATTTTTTGTATATTTGTGCCGCTGTGTAATTTGTTTTGTTTTGTTTTTTAACTGAATATATGCTCATTTTACTAGAATTTTACCTAATTCATTGTGTCAAGGGTTCAGACCTTTCTCATACCCGAAAGACCCTGCTTCCTGAGAATTCAAAGCTCGCTTCACGAGCATTCATTGTTTCACGCTTTATCGCCACCGGCTGGAAGGTAGTAGGTGGGTGTGTTACAATATATATATATATATATATATATATATATATATATATATATATATATATATATATATATATATATATATATGCGAGATACATAGCCACTTCAGTGTTGCTAATAATCCGATTACGTGTAAATTGGTTGCGGATAATCAAATAATAGATCAAGTTGTAGTGATTAAATATTTAGGAACATCAATAACAAGCTTAGAGAAAACAGAGAAAGAAATAAAAGAGCAACTAATAAGGGGTAATAAGATCACTGGAGGTCTCAACTACTCAATATGGTATAATAAACACCTAATAGAGGAATCGATAGTTAGAATATATCAAACAATAATTAGACCAATGCTAACATATGCAGGAGAAACAAGAAGTGAAACAAAACGCACCGAACTACAACTTGAGGTCGTTGAAATGAGAGATCTGAAATTACAATTCACACTCTACTGGATAAGGGAAAAAACAGAAACTTCAGGAAAGAGCGCAAAATTAAGCCCATTACGAACTAGGTAGCAGACCGAAGAAATGAATGGAATGATCATATTGAGAGAAGGAAGACAAAAGAATCATGTAGATTGCTAGGGATGAATATCCGAGGGGAAAAGATCTGAAGTTGACAGACCGGGGAGGAAATGAAAAGATCCGGTAAAATTCTTGGAAAGGAACAAGTCTTAAGCCTGTTTCACACGGTCATGTTTTCATTATTTCTCGTCGATACTGAGCAGACTGGATGTAATTTGTACGAAAAAAGCATGCATGCTTCATTTTTCCGTACAGATTTCATCCAGTTTGACTACGGCACCCCCAGTGTCATTTTATGGAACTTTCTTCGATTGCGTGGGTTCTCCGACACGGAGTATATAGATCTGGTTCGTAGCGTGAGCACGTGTTGTTTCATTTTGAGAGTGGTTTGTGATATTGAATCTTTGCGTTCAGTGACCCCCCAAATAAAGCCACAATACCTCACACGTCTTTCTACTCCTTACTCTGCGAATTCGTAATTATCTTATCATTCTTCCCGCTCATTTAATTTGTTTCCGTAAATGGAATGTTCAACTGTTCAACTTCCAGCACTTTCTGCTGCGTTTGGAGGAAGTATTTTCATCACGATTACGTACAGACCAGAAATAACCGAGTAGAACGCTGGAATGACGTTCATCCAGTTTCGGTACGCATACAACCATTTTATATCCATCCAGTCCAACTTCTCCACGGAAAAAAAGATGAAAAAATGACCGTGTAAAACAGGCTTTTGAATCTTCACGAAGATGAAGAAGAAGAAGAAGGGATATAGTTGAATCCGGCTGTGAAAGGTGCCTCCAAAGCAAATCGATATTCGCGATCCTGTTATGAAAGAATAAAAATGCCGTAGAATCAGTCATTATCTATAACGTATTTTCAAAAAAGCCATGTTGAATGTTTCGAAAATAAGAGTTCTGTATAACTTGGAATCAAATATAGTCTCCCGGTTTCAATTTTCAGCTCTTCGTGAAAATAATTCGAGAAGTGTTTCAGAGCTATTGCTATTCTAATAAAAGAAAGGAGATTGAAGAATTAAAATATTTTTGTTGAAAAATTAAAAATTATTTCTTTATTTCAAGAAATTTTAAACACTGATTACGGTAGGTTTCATTTGAAAACGTTACAAATGACTACGGATACTGGTTGTCAAAATAATGTACCAGAGGCTGTGTATTTGAATTGGTTGGGTTTGGATTATTTTAACATTTTAAAATTCTTTTTCACGAAAGAAAAATTTAAAAAATTAGTATCATTTTGTACTAATATTTACGCTTTAATTTCCTAAAACTAACTACACATCCTCAAAGGAAACTAAACGTGTTAATTCTGATACAAGTGTATAGAAATCTTGACCCCCAACTTCTTGCTTTATAACATGAACTGCACTTAACTGAAAGAATGTTATGATGAAACAAATGCCAGTTTTGTGCCATGAGGGAAGACATTTCAGTGACAAAACGATGCTTTCAATATTCCTAATGTTACTACCAATACTTCAAGACAAGCTAACAGAAGCCTGAAGCTGAAAGTAGTTTCGAGTACGACCTTGTGTGTCGGGCAATTTAATGCAGATGAATAGATGCGCGAATGTGTGATAAAAAGGTTAATTCACTTATTTGGATAAATTTGTGAGGTGCTTAGGACAAGTTATTAGTTAGAATTACGTTGTTAAAAGGGTGTGTGGTAAGCTTTTATCACTGACACATGAAGAGTGCCAGTGGTTGTGGCACTCAAAATGAATTCATGAGATCACTCTCTGCAGGGTGAATAAGTCAAATTTCAAAATTACGAATGTTCCCAGGTTTTTGAAACATTTTTCATATTATTCCAAGTGTCCTCTTATTTCTGCAGTTTATATTGCAATGAGTGAATTTCATATGTTACAAGAAATTTTTCAAATTGGTTAATTGTGTTTTATCGTAAAGTAATGTACGAGTTATTAATAAAAACTAATTCGCTGAATCAAAAATGCGTACGTTGCATTAATATTTTCATACCAATGTAGAATCTAATTTCATTGTATATTTTTTCATTGGCAATTATGACAATTGCATCACTTTATTTATTATGTGGCTGGGGCAAAGGCCTTTAATTCGTTACAATACCAACATCACGTGATTCATGTAAACCTCTCTTCATTAATCTAGGAATTTTACCATTACCGTGTCTGTTTATTTCCGTATCAGCGGTTTTTGTCAAAAATGACTTGCTTAAGGGCGGGAATATATTTTCAGAAAATGCCGAAATTATTACTATAACATTCGACCTATAAATCATTCATCAGATGACAGTATCAAGAGCTCATTACAAAAAATTCACATACAATACATTTACATTATTTTACAACACTTTGCCAGGTGACATTAAACGATTAAATTCATTAGAAAAGTTAAAATCCCAAGTGAAATCGTTTCTGCCGCATAACTGTTTCTATACAATTAGAGACTATACTGAGCATCACAAGAAAAGTAACAATATTAACAGTGATTCATAATGCATTATTTACCATTTGGACTGTATAAATGTGTATATACAACCTTAACAACTATTGTACTACAACTTCCGGGTCAATTCCCCCCATCTTGATCAGGTTTTTGGTCCAGTTTCCCTGATCCATTGAGCAAATGCTGAGATGGCCTCTTGTTTTGCTTCTGGACATAGATGTAACTTCGTTTTCTGTGCACGTCTTCTAGAATTCAGTTAGAAATACTATTATTCTAATTATCGTTTCCATGTTGTCGCGGCAGGAAGTATTATTCCGAAGCACAACATGATAAGAGCCAAAATTTATTGCTTATTTATCCTTGAAAATAAATTTTATTACATGGGAGATTTTTTCCCCTTCAAAATTTAAGTAGTATATGACAGTGTAGGGTTTACAGAATTTTGAAAATGTGGACACAATTCACTTTTCCCTATAGCACGTCATACGCAGTTTTAACTTTTTTGACGTGAAATAAATAAATAAATAAATAATCCTAACGCGTCCTACTTTTTGAATTCTGATATTCACCAAAATTTATAAGCAACGTCATCTTTAATATTGGCAATTGAAAACTGTAACCTTCGACACGATTAGCGGGTGGGCCGTTGGATACGTGAAAGTGCCCGCCCGGCCTTGAATTGTGGGTAAAGAGCTCGGCGCATTCCTTCTAGAAACGGTGGCTCAACCAAGCGCTCAGGCCTTAGCGGAGAGGGCGTTGGTGTAGCCAGCTTCTTGGCAAAACATTTCCACCTATACTTGGATTTTCTTAACATGGCGTCTCAAGGTCACCCGCGACGGAGGGAGAGGAAAGGCGGACTCCAAAAGGGAGCTGCAAAAGTCGTGGCTGTAGTGACGTTGCAGCTCCGCATTGAGTCTCTCTTCCCTCTCCCTCCTCCGAGCGTGACCTAGAGG
Organism: Teleogryllus occipitalis; assembly: GCA_011170035.1. Lineage (NCBI taxonomy): Eukaryota > Metazoa > Arthropoda > Insecta > Orthoptera > Gryllidae > Teleogryllus > Teleogryllus occipitalis. The sequence continues at coordinate 24,231 of BLKR01008178.1, forward strand.
ATAACCCAATGCAGGCGTCCGCTCCGCCAAAAATTCTCTTGGGTTTTTGTTAAATTCAGCTAGATAGGTAGCTGGCAAATTCCGACGACAAAGTTTAGGCTTCATTTGGTGGTCATAACTGAAATCGTAGATTCAATGTTTCTATACTTGCAATTACACGGGACTAATTTTTAAAAGCCTTTATTAATCACAGATACACGTTCTTGAGCATCGTATGGGCGACCCTCCGCCAAACTAGTTTTTAACGCTTATGGCAGAATAAAAGAAAATACTTGATTCTTTCGGTAGAGTTTTTAAACAAGTT
>BLKR01008179.1:0-24528 GCA_011170035.1 Teleogryllus occipitalis
ATCCATGCGTTCGTTATATTTTGATGTAGCTGACCTTTCGATCGTCTAAACTTCTTAATGCATATTCCACCATATTGTCTTCAAATAAATGTTAGTTATATTCATGTGACATATCGGTATGTCACAGCTTCCCCTCTCCAAGCGTCATTTGGTTTGCTACAACCTAACTAAATGACAAGACTAAAACTGAACACTTTCTTCTTGCTTCTTCACACTAAACGACATTAACACTTTACACTTTGCACTGCACTAGGTCTTATTTCTTGCTGCCTTTAAACTATTTACATTTTCCTTTCGGAATGTGCCAACAATAACCATTTCACCAGGTATTCTAATAACCGTTTCTGCCTAATATTTGCTCCCCATTAACTTGATTGAATACACATACACATTAAATTAAACTCCCTACACATACTGACAAAATACACATAATAACAAAACAATAACAAAAGAAAAACTATTACTCCTAATATTTACAACTATTTACAAATCTCTGTCATGACCAGAATATTTAATCATGCGTGTCGTCCCTCATATACGGCTTCATGTTCCTGTGGTTATATATTCCCATTTGTCGTCCGTTTTCATCATTCAAAATCGCAGCATTCTTGCTTAATACTTTACAAATTCGGTACGGACCTTTATACAACGGGAAAAATTTATAAAATAGCTTCTTATCCGCTGACGACACTTGAGGTACTCTAATTAACACTTCATCACCCTCCTTATACCCGCCTCGAAAGCATTGCTTCTGTTTTAGCTTTCTTTTGGCTGCTGCCTCCCTCAAATTGTCATAAATTATTCGCGTATCTCTCACATCATCTGGGATCTCACTTATTTCTGGAGGTATCCTAATCCTTCGAAACGGATCATTTTTTTCTTTCCTACCCATGTGGACCTCTATAGGCGTGCTTCGCGTGCTCCCATGCGGAACATTATTCAAAACGTAGTTCAATACTGGAACGGCCTCCATCCATCGGTTATGGCTTTCCGAAATGTAGACTCTAAATAAGCGCGAGATCTCCTTCATAATTCTTTCGCTGGGGTTAGCTTGAGGATTTCGTTCCGTCGTGTAACATATTTGGATACCAATTCTTCCCATGTCTTGTTCCCATTTTCCACTAGTAAATTGCGTCCCCAGATCACTAATATTCTTTAATCCAAAGGCCATCCTCTGAAAACTATACGTATTGCCTTCAAATGAAAAACTGACAAATTTTTGCGATTCTGGGTGTAGTCCAATTTGCCAGTACGACGCAGTAAAATCCAGTCCCGTGAATATCCGAGCTCCTTTTACCTTCCACATCATTTCATCTAATTTCGGCGGTTTTTCATGACGAGCGATGGTCTTGCTATTGAGTTTCCTAGCATCCACACAAAATCTGATCTTATTGTCTTTCTTACGAACTATCACTATTGGGCTTACATACGGTGTCATCGATTTTTTTATTATACCATCCTCAAGCATCGTGTTTATTTGTTTACGTACTTCGCTTTTATATACATGGGGGATTGGATATTGTTTCAGATTAAAAGGTTCCTCATCCATCAATTCAATTTTAAATTGATATCCCTTTACCGGCTCCCTTGAACTTCCAAAAATATCTTTATATTCATTGACTAACATTTCAATTGCTTCACTAGCATCTATTCCGTTTTCGTCGACCGCGCCCTCTGCTGCCGCGTGGATCTGGTCCCTGGTCTCTTCAATTTGTTCCGCAATATCGCAAATACACATATCTTCGCCCTCCTGGTCTTTGATCCCTAAACAATGTTGTTGCCCTTTGTCACCTCGTAACAATATACTCCTGTTACCTATGTCGACCTTGGCGTCATACATTTTTAGGCCATCAATCCCCAAAATAATTGGACGAATCAAATTCTTCACTACAATTGCCGGAAACTGAATTGTCATCCCTTGGACTTCCACTTCCACCCAAATTTGCCGACTTCTCGTTTCGATGCGCCTTCCATTAGCTGTCCGAATATCCAAACTCCTAGTGGGTAGCTCCTCAATTTTATTTCCCTTTTTCTTTAACTGCTCATATAATTTTTCCGACACTGCACAAACATTAGCACCTGTGTCAATTAAAATGTCTACAGGTATATTCCGAAATATCCCCTTCAAAATTAAACACGTGCTATTCTCCGCCCGTTCGTCCGTATCTTCCCTTAATAAATCTTCCGCCGATACTTCAATGCTATTCAACTCCTTAAGAACCATCACGCCCTCATTATCATCGTTCGAAGTATCCCGCCCATTTACTTCGAACACTGGGAGTTTTCCTGTTCAATCGCATTAATTTCCACATGTTCCCGTTTATTGTCCTCTTTGAACCTCCGCGGATACCCGTTTCCTGTCTTTTTATTTTCCATTTTAGTACTATTTCCCCTGTCATCCTTTCTTTCTGGGCTATAATTTCCTTGGCGGTTGTAATTATTCATTGTTTTTCCCGTTCCATTGTTATTCTCGTTCCTGCTTTCATTATATTGATACCCGTTACTACGATCATAATCACTATTCAATGTCTGGTCGAATCGACTTAAACGTTCGACCAGATCCTCAGAATCAATAGGCATGGAGTTCCACAATAAATTTTGGATATTTACAGGCAACTGACGAATAATAATTCTAATTAATTCATTGCTATCCATTCTGTCTTCGCGTGCCTTGAATGCTGCTATTTTACGTGTTGCGAAGTCACACATATTCTCGGCTCCACCCTTCTTATACCTTTCACTCATTAATTTGTATTTTAGATCAAACTTGTGGCTTTCGTTCCAATATCTTTTTAAGAATTTATCCTTCCATTCCTTATAATTAGTCGGTTCCGGTACTAAAGAGGTCAACCAATGATGTGCCTTGGACGACATGGCTTGTTCTACTATATGCAATTTTAATCTTTCGGGGATATTATTTATCATAAAATAATTCTCTAATTTTGAAATAAACGACCACGGTTGTTCTTTCATATCACCATGAAATTTTAGGTGGCTTGGTATTACAAGCGCCGATGCATTCATTGCTATATTTCCCTGCGAACGTATGAATTCGTTTTCTAACTGTTCAATCTTGTCCTTAATGTCCGACATGTATTTCCCAGATTCAGATTCTTGCACCATTTTAATGTTTCTAAGTCCCTCCTGTATTCGTTTTTCTAATTTACTATCCAAATAAACTAAGTTAGCTTCTATGTTTTCAATTTTTTCGCCATGTTGAAGCGACATTGCGTTTAAATCATCTACACGCGATTCGACGATTGTCAACTTTTCGCATTGTTGGTCCTGTAAATGTCCCAATGTCACAATGCTCTCCTGTAAATTATTAACTTTGGAATTAATTTTGTCGCCAAATTCTTTTAATTCCCTCTGCATTTGGTCGACTTGATTATTAAAAGACTCAATTTTACAATGAATAATGTTGAATTCAGCCGATGTATCCACCCGTAATTGCACTATTTCCTCGTGTATTTCCTGACGAAAATTCTTCAATTCTAATGACATTTTCGATGTCATTCCTTCCAATTTAGCGTTATTTTTTTCAAATTTAGTATTCATATCTGAAGTAATTCCCTCTAATTTAGTATTATTATGCTCAAGTTTTGCGTTCATTTCTGCTAACATTTTAAGAATTAAATTATTAGGGTCCATATTTCCTAACGGTGCAGCCATTATTTCCTTTTCTTGTGGTTCAATCTCAATAATTTCACGCGAGATTTCTCCCTCGGGATTAGTATTAGCAGACGCCATATCATCTACATTAACATTCTCCATACGCAATTTTTTGCTCCTAGTATCCATTTTGAATTCTAATACAAATTAAAATCTCTCTGTTAAATTATTTTAAAATCACACCAATGAAATGGTCTTGGCTCTTTCTTATAATTAACAATTAATTTCAAATGTCAATCCATAAATTTCAGATTCCCTTTGGATCACTTTATTATAATTTATAAGACTAATTTTATCCGTGTCACCAATTGTTATAAATTATAACAAATTATGCATCACGTTGGCGCGCCATTTTGAGATATACAAATTTTCTCTCTACATTAATTTCTCGCAAAGATCTTAGCGTCCGGCTTGCTGGGTCAATGGGTCACGATATATTATAATCCTTATTACCTTTACAATGGATTATAGGATCCGCAGACTATACAGCGCTGCTGGGAATCTGAAATAGAATGATTCTAATTCCTAGTTCATTACTGTTTGGATTGACTAAATGAAAGATCACTTTCTTTTCTAAAGAACAAAATTTAACAAAGTTTATTGTTACCTTTTTGCAAACAATATAGTGAATTTAATAAATGATTTTGATGTTAGGCCTTTTATTAAGATATCTTTGAATTTAGAGTTTTATACCGCGGTTAACTTATCTATTCTTCGTTGATGTCCCTCGAAGACTTCTCAGTCGAAATATCTTGCGAGCTTGCCGTAGTCCAAAGTTCCAAGAAATCCTCTTCTGCTCCTATCCAAGATGGTGTAAAACTATCAAAATTATCAGTCCCGATTACGTCCTATGACATAGTCCCGAAATCTATAACTCGATCACCACTCCCGACAAAGTTCCAATTTATGCATCAATATTACTTCCACATGCAATATCTGCAATATTATTTACTGTCCTTAAACTTTCACGATCTGAAAACCCGACTCTGACTATCTGCACTCCACTCGCTCCCTCTCACGAACCTACGATCCGTTCAGACACGCGATGCCGGTCAGAATGAAATCTTCCTGCATGATTCACCCCTCGAAGCTTCGTATTAAACTACCTTCTTTTTTTTCATAACATTTGACCGTCCTTCTCTCACCCAGCCAATCCATGCGTTCGTTATATTTTGATGTAGCTGACCTTTCGATCGTCTAAACTTCTTAATGCATATTCCACCATATTGTCTTCAAATAAATGTTAGTTTATATTCATGTGACATATCGGTATGTCACGGTATAAATATATTACTATGAATATTATATATTATGTTCTTTTATGAATAGTTTGCTCCCTGTGAAACCTTTGTTTGAAGTTACAACATTTAGCATTTCCCTTAACCATCATTAATTACATTAAATCATGTTAAACCTTTTTCAGAGATAAAGTTGGTGTCTGCAATTCGAGTCAAACACTATAACTCTGTCTATTACATCCAGATGTTCGAGAATTTACTCATACTTTTATCTACGACGGTGCGTTATCAGCTGAATATTGCTTCCAACTGAATGTAATTATGATTGTTATAATGAAACGCGTGCCGTTATAGATTCTTAATAACACTTTTTATCCAGAGATGTGGGAAAAAATTAATATAATTTTAAATATAACTGCAAGTATTTGTTATTATTAACTCGTAATAGTTATAAAAATGTTTAATAAAAACTATTTTATAAGACTTATTTATTAGAAACATTAACCTAACATTTTTACAATGCTTCCTGCTAACACCAACGCAAGGAAACAAACGAAAATATTTGTCTAAACAAACAAATTCATTCTTTAGCTATTGGTTAATGTTATATTATAAAATGAAATAAAATTCACTCTGAGTCCGAGATAGATAAAATTCTGTAAGATACACGTTTGGTGTAACTTCATAATGAAACTCACATCGCTTTTGCATCATTCGGCCTACACCATGTAATCCAAAAGCAATACTCGATCCATTACGATGGCCATATCAAATTTTTTTCTTTAATAACTATTATAGAACTGAAAGTATTGACGTGGTTTCTGGCGGAAAATAGAACACATACAAGAAATGTCTTTCGTATTAATTCGCGAATATCTGGGTCAGTTTTAAATGTGGTCCCATTTACATCATACTTTTCAGATCAATGCACAACTAACTTTATTAGTCTCATACGAAAATAATTTTCTAATTAAAATAATGTAACGAATTTCATGCTTCAAATGTAAGCTATTTGTCTATGGTGATAGAATCATTATGACATTCACATAATTGAAATACTCCCTCGCACTTATTTTCATTTGGCATCCACGAGTATAGATTATCAAGCATCGACATTTAAAAAATATTAAGATTCCCTCCCATTTAATAATTAATAAATAATCGTCTCATTTTATTAATTTTATATCAATTTCCAAGAAAAGGAGTTAAAAATTTAGGGTTTTTAGAAGTTAAAGTTAGGGTAACTTAAGTTAATTTTTTTAAAATTGGAAGTTAAATTTAGACTCATCACCTATAAGAAAACTATCTCAGAATGTTACTTTAATTATTGTGCTCATTGTATCTCAAAATTGTAGACCACTAATACCTTTTAAGTACTGGATATAAAAGGTAATGACAGATGCATGTGTGTTCATAAATCAAATATTTTTTTCACAATCACGTTTTTCGAAGAAAATTTACGTTATGCAAAGCTGATTATGTGTTATTCTACAAATACTACAATGTTCACTTCTGTAACAGGGAAAGGATTATTTTGTGTGCCATATTTTTCAGTTTATAAATTCGCAAACACATTCATTTTTCGACACAGTTTGATTTCACGTATTGAACATTCATTGTAACGTACATCGATTTTCGTATGGCAGCATTTTCTCCACAGAACAACAAAGGACACGATTTTTCCTTAGATCACTAGTAATAATTAAATTAATTAACTTTTCAAAACAATTTATTAGAAAGAGAGAAAAGTTTCATAAGCAGGAATTTCCTAAGGGATTGCATTGATTAATCGTTAATACAATCGTTTCATTAAATAAATTATAAAAATACTTAATTCCCGATTACACGTTTTTATCTATGCTTGAAAATTTTGTAATATCAAAAATGGTAGACAACGTGAAACGTTTTTAAAAATTAAAAGTAACAAAATCATTGAATGTACAGTTTTTTAAAGTATTGCAGTGTGTATATATCAAATATTATTCTATATTTATTACTTTACTAAGGCAAAAATAACAAATATAAGAACGAATATATGAAAAAAGGAACCCAAAATGATCCTTTTTGTTGAATTTATGATTTTGACTTCAAAATTTGACACTTAATACTTTAACAACCATTTAAATAGATGTTAAACAGAAAGCTGTGCTACGTAAGAAACTGAAATGTAAATGTTTCATATTGCTCAAATATCGACCGGGTTCTTTTGAATGAAAAAACGTCCAGCTATCAATTGGTTACGCAGATAACATTATTTTTTAACCTGTTATGTGCACAACTACGTACACAATTGTAATGAAAATCGTATTGTATTTATTTTGAATTGGTTTAATGGTGAGATTCGATGGAATTTGAAGGGTAGAAATAAAATGTATTGTATATATTAACACTCTTAAAAACAAGTTGAGCAGATTTTGATAGCTTAACATCTCTTGGGACACAGATTTGATTATATTCCATTTAATTATATTCTTCTCTCCCACGGCTGTTCTGAAGATGATAGCTAAGTGATTGAAAACTTCTCTTGTGAATAAAAAGTTAACAGCAAATCTAATTTATACTAATATTAAGTCATTTATTTATTCTAATATAGGTTTCTTGGTATCGTTATTTTCCTCAAGATAATTTTTCTGTAGCTCTTATGATAGTTTGCTCTATTACAAATAAATAATTGTGACAAATAGAAAATAATGAGATGGAGAATGAGATGGACTCCTTTTCACAGACCCCTGGAGTAATCTACCTTAAGAAAGTATTATTTTTGTTTCGAGAATGTTATATTCCTTTCAGGTTACATTTTACATTTGATATTACATATTCAGAGAAAGTAAAGAACGAAAATACTCATTCTTTATTCCTGAGAGGATTTCTCTCTAGGATTTTGAATAGTGTATTGTGTTTCTTAAGAGATGGAAAGTTGCTCATGAACCAAACTTGCGTAAAGAATACTATTATATATTCAAGTGAAACATTTACCCGTCAACCTGAAGAAGTAGGTTGAAGAGTAAAATATCTTCTGTTTTTTCGAGAATATTTTCAAGTTTCATTGCAGGTTGCGCAGTTATTTTTATTAATTTTCAATAATAATAATAATAATAATAATAATAATAATAATAATAATAATAATAATTTAATTACAATAAATCGTTGTGGGCAAGATATTCTTGTGAAACTCTTCTAAAACAATTAAAATATAACTTTTAAGTTTTGTGTCCCATCAAATTGTTTACCAACTAGTCTGAAATCTGAAAAAATTGTTTTGTAATACACAGCATTTTAAATTAAAAAACAAAACAACATTCAGAATTGGACAGAACGATCTACAATTCAGGATTATATTAATTGATAAAAAAGAAAGGTTCTGAATACTTCTTGCATCCACGAGAGAAAAGGTTATTCACAAGTTTTTCTTGGTTGTCATTTTAAACAGAAGAATTTGAGGTTTACAGCCCCACAGCAAACTAACTATAACCTTTAAGGCGTTACATGCTCCTGTTTTGTGTCGTAAATTCTGGCTTGCATTCACTAATTTTAACCTTTACCCTTCATTCACTAATGAATAATTACTCCAAAGACCATCAAAAGCGTTTTCAAACTGAGCCTGACACATCCGGTAACATTGACGCTGGCGCCCACACACTGTTACAAAGACAAAGTGACCGCAGTTTGAAGGGAAAGAGCACACTAACGTAGATGCCGAAGTTGGAACTTCCTATATTCCAAGAATTTCCTATATATAGGATGATGAAATCACAGAGAATATTGGAACAATTGTGAATGATGAAGGATTTGCCATTTTAAGAGCAAATTACTCACGGCCTTTCTTGCTTTGCCAATAAGGGGCGAATTAAAATTATTGTTGGTCAATTTATATCAGCATTTCTTTCACCAAACTATGAATGGCAGAGGTGACTCAATGAATTGGATTTCGATCAAGCGGGTGGGGCTGAAGGTCGCCCATTCTTAAGGCATGAATGTTTTCGACCTCTGGGCGTGGCTTACTACATCTCCAAGCGTATCATGCAGTCATCTAGTTCATTATCATTCACGTCAATTTAATCACTTCATGAAGATCATCAATGGATAACAGAGGAAGAAAAAGAACACTCACTACTGTGGTCACATCCCACGAAAGAGGAAGTTACAAAGATGTAAGCCTCCGACCTCACTCACGTTTAGAAACCAGGGTATTATTCATTTAATTAGATTATAAGCAGCATTTTACAATGAAATTTTGATTTTATCTTAATTAAGAGCAGTTAATCGGGAAAGATTTATAACGAAGTTATATTTTTGTGTTTATTTTGTTTTTGTCAATTACGTTTAATTTTATTTCATTTTCTGCACACGTGCCAATGTAAGCAATTCTCAATGTAACAATTTACCTATCACTACAGAATTATAATAACCCTGTCTGAAAATGAAACACTAGTTTAATACAACTAACAAAAATACTTGTGTGTTACGTTCATTTGCTACGTTAGTAACAAAATATAAGATCTTAATCGCTTTCAAATGAGGCAGTGATGTTACAATTGCGCGTAAGATATTCTTATATGTAATTATATACATGTTTTTATAGAATCATTCAAAAGCATCATTTAACAGATTATCGAGAAATTTCAATGAAACAGCTTTCAACATTTACACATTATACAATTTGAAAATTGTTGAATTCATTAGTTTGCTTGAAATTAATAATAATAATAATAATAATAATAATAATAATAATAATAATATTTATTTCCTACTTGTTTTACAGAGATAATGTACATTGTTGTTTCTTGGAATTATTAACCATCGATAACCATTTGTGATGGTTAGCAATACTGAATTAGATTCCTCTGTGAATTTATTTCTCTGATAGTCTTTATTTGTTATTTTGAAACTGATTTAGATTATCCTGAATTTTGAATTTTCAGATTTGAAAGTTCTTCCTGTAAGAATATTACTAGATTTTTAATCTAATTCCATCTTTTTGCTCACCAACCCATTTTCGTTTCCCGAATTCAAATTAGCGTTTTTCTTCTAAGTAGTTAAATTATCCATTTGTCAATGTATCGATTAGTTAATTATAATATTTCGTATTAAGAATATTTCGTAAATGCATTTAGGAATTGCTGATGAATGTTATCTTTAAAATTAAAGTTCATGTTCAAGTTCTGTAGTTCAAGTATGATTGGTATGGTAGAATCACTCACAATTATCTGATTAAAACTCTTTCAGATCTTCACTGGCAGAATGCGATACTCATGATTGCAATCCTCTAGGAATTAAAGTATAAAATACCATAAAAAATTGTCATGTAGAAAGTGCTTTGCAATTCTACCAACTAATGGGCTAAAAGTGAAGAAGCGAAAACAATGAAAAAGTGTGAAGATGTGAATAAAACAGCAAATTCTCAGATCAATATTCAAACGAAATTTAAAAAAGGGCTTCAGAACTTTATTCTGTACGTGTTCAAAGATATGCGATATACAGGTTGATTACAGTGCAACAATCCTAATGCCCTAAGGACTTAATATAAAAAGATTGGCCTATTTAATTTCCTCTCTACATTCAAATCTGTTAACGACAGTAAAATGTAGATCATTTTCTCTTCTTTATTTTCATAAAAACATGTTTGGCGTAAATCCAGCAGTTTCCAGATATTTTCAAAACTCTAAAGTTCACTCACGTTAGCTTACTCCCAATCTCAGTGACTCGTAGTATGTTGTTTGTCATGTCTTAATAATTAACTGAGCCATTTTTTAACTTGCGGAATTGTTTTTGTTTCCAAATATACTTTTCTTACACTACCTCATTCGCGCTTGGAAGTTTAACGAATATATTAAATCCAATTTATTAAATCATCTTTACACATTTTACAAGTGGATATTGTCTTTCAAATGATATTTCAAGCGATGTGATTTTTAGAAAAATAATCTGTACTGAACGACAATACTATAAATAAGGTTTAGATGAGTTTGGATGAAAGGTCAAATGCAGTCAATTAAATAAGACTAGCGTGATTTTTAATACATAAAAGGTCTTTAAATGGATTGAATACCATTCTCTATACCCTTAATATATTTTAAATGCACTTAAATCCACCATTGAACTTTGGGATATGTGATAATTACTTCCTGTACTACTGAAAAAGCCCCACGGGGCTGCAACCCGCATTACTAATGAATACTGCGGATTGCATTTCACGTGGAAAATGCTAAATAAACGTTCGGCATTGTATTCATTTTGAAAAAAAGACGCTCAATATGCAAAAAAAAATACATTTATAACTGTCTATAACTACGTCATGTATGTGATGAAAGCACAGATATTCAAAAAAGTCAGTCCAAAACTTCGCTAGAACAAAAGTAAAATCACATTCACGGACTATCTGTTCAAGAACATGTTATGTTGATTGAAAATAGTAAACAGTTGAAACAGCACTGCATATTAATATAATGAATGAATATAAAGTAAAAATATCTGTGCGCCACGACATACATCTGGAACATGCACAATTTGTAGCAGTTTTAGTACAGTGTGTTTGAACGGTGTTAACAAATAACTTTCGATGAAAAGCAAAATCTATGACGAGCAAGTTTTGCATAGAGTTTGTACGGGAGAATGCTCACAAAGATGACACTCTTTTCACATTGCATTTAACAGAGAGCAAAAGCAAGAAATACAGTGAATTTGAAAGTTAATATTTTTTTAATTTTAGGAATTTATATTTTGAATTAGTGGAATTTAGAATTTTTATGTCCTTAGATTTCTCCTCTGAATATAAGTATTTGGATCATACGTATATGAAGTATTTGAAATAATTTGATGTTGCCTCCTATTACAATGTTAGTATTTATAATAATTTCATATTTCATATTTACAAACTACAAAGAGATATTATTTTACTGTGACTGTCGTTTTGATTAATTCACTAAAGAAATAGGTACACTTCCGTTAAATATTTGTTTTTCTAGAATGTCAATCATATGAAGAAAACACATGTTAAATTTACAGTACTAAAGTCAATTTCTCTGGGAAAAAATAATATGCAATCATTGATGTTCATCTGAGAAATCACGACAGGGGCTTCAAAGCGAGTAAATCAGTTACTATTATCACGATGAATTATTTACACTTCATGCACACAGAGAGAATAATAGTATTCTGTTTACTGATCCGTATTATTTAAAAATAACAATGGTATATTCAAAGAGACCCATATAATTGTAATTATAAATTTAAAATTGTACAATTGAAATGTTTAATTTAAAAACAATGTATGTTAATTTTTACGATAATGTTATAAACGTATTTTTTAAAATAACTGTTATTAAACATTTACCGAGTACAAAAATATCGTTTATGTAGATAACAAATCCTACATGATAATAATATAATCTAATGTAAGTATTGTATAATCGATTTGCACATTACATACACTACGATTTTCACAAAAAAGAAAGAAGTGGAGTAAACTTAAATGGTTTGATTTTAAGTTTTCAGTCGCAAAGAATTCTCTTACCTTTTTAAAACCGAATACTTACTAGTCGTATTGAAATTACCTCAAAAATTTGATCTCAAATGTAAGTCGTAAAATACCTGTTTGAGACTCTTTTCAGTTATAACTTTGTGCAAATGTCATGTTTAAGATCTATTCTAAAGGTGATGCGGATTGGAGTATATGGAGAGGAGATAAATGCAATTTTTACCCGAAAATAGATTTGTATGCGTGTCAGGATGAATGGATAGGTGAATGTGTCGCGCATAAATGTCAGATTAGAAGCTTTTTTGTTGAAACTATGTTAATACGTCAGGAGTAAGATATAGTTGTGCCGTTATGAATATCATTAAGATACTGCTTTTTTTTATTTTTTGAGCTTTGAGCTTTTTGTACTTTACATGATGCGTCTATGATATTTTTCAACACTTTCTGGAAAATGGCTGAATAATTGACTAGATATTTTTTGCTCATGTACAAGAAAGTGCAGTCATAAATATGGTGAAGTTTTCATTTTTTGAAACTCTGATATTAATAAAATTACAAATTTATTTACATTTAAAACTCGACGAAATTTACGCATTCCTCTCAACCAAATTTCGTAACTTTTGTTTTAAATGAACGGTAGTGGGCTCTAGATGTTTTATCACTTGCTATTATTAGACTTTTTTTAAAACATAAATGCTAAATTTTAATAAAATCATAAAATTAATAGAATTAAAGCTTATCTGCCCTCATTTATTCATTATTTCACTGAGTCAGTCGTATTGAGTTGATCCGTTGAATTGGATTGATTGATTTTTTCGTGTTTCCGGGCGCGTCAACTGCTTTGGTCATTAGTCCCGTTAGTGTAGGGCATGTTTTTCTCGGGAGAAGGCGGTGATCTTCCCTCGCTGGATGGCGAGATCCGGCGCCGAACTACCGTCGGCTAGTGGGGTTTCCCCCTAACCAGGACTCTCCCACTAGCGGGGCACCGCCCCAGCCGGGACTAGCTCTAAGACTAAGACTAGCTCCCGACCGGTGTCCCGGAATATGTGGTAGTGTAGTGCATGTTAGTGTAAGTGTGTGTGTAAGGGGAGAGGATAGGACAAGGAAGAGGAAGGAAAGATCGCGCGCGGTCCGGGGCCCGTTTGTTAGGGTACTGCTCCGGATTTCGCCTGGTTTTGATTGGAGAAACCACGGAAAACTATCGATCAGAGCAGCCGGCGTCTAGAATTCTCCTCCAGACAGCGACTGAATTCGACCTAGCTGAAAAGCTAATGTCGAAAATCCTGCCGCCGTCAGGACTCGAACCTAGGACCTCCCGGTCAGAGGCGCTACAGTGACATCAGTTGATGCACTGAGCTACCGCTCCCGGTTGATCTGTTGAATGGATTTAACCATTCCTCTTCGAGAAAACAAGTGTAAGGATTTTAGAGGACGTACAAGGAGTTTCCTTAAGTTAGAAAAGTGTTTTTAAATACGAATATTTGTGAATATATGTAAATGCAATGTCAAGAAATCATCTGACATGTGTGTGGTTTCCCCAAAAAAAAACACTGAGTATAATTATGCGGTTTTAAGGTAAGGTGGAAATCAGGACAGGTAGGGCAAGACCATTAGACGATGAGGCACGGAATTGACCTTCAGATTGCTTTGGTGGACGCATTTCTACGATTGACAAGTTCCCTCGGAGAGGGAAAGGAGGAGTGGATTACCTTCGTAAGAAAAGTGAGAACTGGACACAAACGCTTTGGTGTTTTATAAACATTAATTCAGTTATACAAATGTCTAGAAGGAAGTTCTATTTTCCGCAGTAGTAATACTCGCCTTCCAAATCAAACAATATTATTTTTTAGAAATGTATGGTATGTCTGAAAATTTTTATTTGCTGAAAAAATAGTCAAGACAGAAAATAATTACGATATACATAAATAATTTTGATATACCGAAACGTTTTAAACAACAAATGAAAATTTTTATTCGTATTATTACAGTGGTCAAAGTGACATTTTATTTTCGAATGGGAAAAATTGCGACACATTGCCGATAGGTCGAGTGACGAAATCCTAAGAGCAAAACCAAATCACTTTTAGCACGTGAATCATACACTATTTTTTTAGACAGCCTTACTTTCTTTCTCTTTATTTTAATTCAAGTATACAACTCCCTCAATTATGTACTCTGCTACATTATTTTCGTTAGTATTTGAAATGATGAGACGAAAGTATTTTGTTTTTTTTTGTTGCTTTCACAGTTTTATCTGAACATTTACCATTGTTTCACGTTTACCACTAGTGCTAACAATTGAATTTTATCACTCTAAAAGCGTGCTAAAAGTAACTGCTTTTATTAATGGTTGTCTAAAGAAATAATTTGTCTTAAAAGGGAGTGTGGGAAATAAATATCTAGTCAGCGTCAGGGTCGAAGATGATCACTTTTTGCCAATGAATATGTAGTGCGAAATTTCATGAGAAACTTCCACGTATGACATATACCCCACATTCTTGGGCAACCCCTCTGGCTTTGATAATTGGCAGGTGAGTACTGGGTCAGAACGTCCATTTGCCGATCATTACACGCCGAGTTGCCTACACATCAGGGCCAAATGTCATATGTATAACTTCTATATACGAGCTTTTACGTATCTGGTTTCTCGGGAATATTTTTCATTCAGTAATACGATTGTTCTGATCCTGTTTTGCGTTTATCAACATCCTATATTTATCTTACGCAAGATTTTGCTTCAAAGTCCCTTACTTTCTATATCG
This sequence comes from Teleogryllus occipitalis, assembly GCA_011170035.1. Classification (NCBI taxonomy): domain Eukaryota; kingdom Metazoa; phylum Arthropoda; class Insecta; order Orthoptera; family Gryllidae; genus Teleogryllus; species Teleogryllus occipitalis. The sequence goes on from BLKR01008179.1 coordinate 15,150, forward strand.
ATAGATTTCAGTATATGATTTGAATATTGTTGACTAGTTGGGACAATCACTTCTTAAAGCGCTGAAATTACAATGGAGAAGCCAGGTTACATGAAATTCTTGTACGGATCTGATTCATTACCTGTTGTTACGCCAAATGGATTATTTCTCTGGTGTATTGTTTGATAATTAACTGCAACACATCAGCGAAATGCACTATAAATCGTAGATTTTACTTGGATTGTATTACGAACTTGGTAACGATAAACCTTTCTGTTCTAATACGAATGTTGTCGAACCGATAACATGATTAACGATATTAATAATTAAAAATACACCATACTGATCAAAACAGATATTTATCTGGTGTTATGCGAAGGTAAATTGCGATTTCAACTATTAACATAATTGATGGCTGTTAATTTCTTGGATATCAGAAAAAGCAAAAGTCATTATACCATTAAACACAGCCATCTGTGTACTTTGCTAGAAAGCACATAGTTATTGTAATTTATAATACCGCCTACTATCATTTTCTATTACATTTTAAATAACAAATACTTTCAAATCCCATCTTTAGTATTATAGAGTTGTTTTTAATTTTCATGAAGTTAAAGGGATTAATAATATGTATGTATTATTTATGTGTATTTAATTTTACTTATTTAAAAGTGAATATAAAATGTTGCGCCGTAGAAAAATATTTCATAACTTTAAACATTCATCAAGTTCCTAATTTAAAATTTATGATTTGTTTTTGCGGACTTTATTTTGCTTTCGTGCGTATATCTTGGAAGCAAAATGTCACATACATTTTTGCTTTTTTTGGCGATAAATAAATAAACTTTCTAAAAAACGAGATTTTTACAGGACCGTTTGAATGTTTAACCTTACTCTGGGAGCGAATGTTAATTAAATACAAATTATGGTTATCTTGTGATAACAACGAACTAATATTTACAAATTTACCGACTGAGACCAAACCTTACTCAGGGTTTCAAAGAACTGTCTAATGTGCAACGTACAAATTATATATCATATATATTTTAAATTCTGTTATCCAAAGGAGCCAGAACAAAAATACATTATATCTACAATTTGTTCTTACCAATGAATACTTGACATTTATTAAGTAATAGTACATTCAAATTATATTTTCACTATTCGGACCTTTGTATTTAAACGCCTTTAATGCCGAGATCAGTTGGTTAAATAAAAAAAAACATTGTGTCACTGAACCGCTTATGAATGGAAAGTGAAATTTTAAGAGGTTCATAAATAGTACAGATCTCTTAAGAAAATTGCATATGTAACTTTTGTAGAACAAATAAACAAGTTGGTTCAATTATCGTTGGCATTTATCATCTAGAAAATGTAACATGAATATCATCAGTCACTGGAAGTGTTACAATATCTAATGTTTCAAAATTACTAATGAAGTGTCGGAATACTCTAATTATTATTAATTTTTAATATTATATACAAATAATGTATATAATTTCTACACATTCAGTGTTTTTTTCAGGTGGACGAACTCTTTTTTTGTCTACTTAAGAATGTGATCTACGAAACACTAGTTCATAATAAGTTAACTGCCAATCAGGAACACATGTCTCGTTTGTAAATTCGTTATATGAAATTTCCCATCACATATTGATTGACAAAAAGCGATGATCTTGGACACTAGAAGCTCTGGAAGTTTGTAAATCTGTAAATTTGTGAATCTGAAGTAGCTAAGTATACCTTTTGTTTAAATTACTTCAGTGTGAAAATGAAATTCCGTTAAGCAAACCTCGTGCGATGTGCACTTATGTCCACGAGCGAAGTGGTCAATGGTGCAATTTGGGCGAATACGCGTCACAAGAACGCTGCAGCGTCGGGGCACGTGGGGGCCAAAGTTCAAGGCCCAGCGCTCACCTGGCGCGCTGTTGCAGCTGTAGGGGGCGCGGGCGACCCAGCAACGGGGGGAATGGCGGTAATTAGTAAATGAAACCGGCCCGCAATTGTTTTATCGCCCTATCGTTGGCCTCAGGCCAATCGGTTGCCAGCCCCGCTCCGAGCAGAAGGTCGGGGTTGGGACGGTGTGGCGACGTAGGTTTTAGTCCGTGGGGAACCAGGCATGGCAGAGAGGCTGGTGACAGTGGCGAAAACAGAGAAAAGGTAAATGGTGAGACCAAAGACGGAACAATGGTTAGGGAGATGGTCGATGGCAAGAGCAACGAGGACAGAGAGGGAGGCGACGGCGACGAAGATAGCGAGAACGGCGAGGGACCTCCAAATATTATAAATAATATTAACAAATACAATTAAAATACATTAAATAACGTTTTGTAGTATTCATATTTTGGAGGGTTAGGATAAAATGCTTGGCTTTGACAGTTAATTTAGAGTTGGAGCATTTGTGTATTTTTCATCCTTATTGGTGATGTATGAGTTTTACAGTCATATAAGTATCGAAAAAAAACATAAAATTGAATAAAATTAAATAAAATTGAATACACACCTGTTCTGTCAATGAATTCGTTGTTTACTGGTGTGTAACAATTTTTATTACATTTATACATTATTTACCAATCCAGCACAACAAAAGAAAATGATGTTGTTTCCAGGAAAAGATACCTATCGACCAGTGAAATTCAATGGAACCAACGCAAAACACACTACAATTCATACAATATTAGTAAAAGTTTCCAGACTGATAGGCCGTAGTCCAATTGACGTCGAAAGGCCGAACTTTTCGTCCACAGCTGCGGTGGACATCTCCAATGACGGCGAAGTGTTCGGGCCGGCGGCTAGCTGGCGACTGGCGTAGCGCTGGTTGGTAACCTTGGCCTAGAGAGAGAAGGGGCGGCCTGTGCCGGTGTGGTGCTCATCCGCCAGGGTGCAGACAAATGTTTTAAAGAAATTGTTGCGTCCTTAATTTTATAATTATTGACGCAACGCGTCTCTTCGCCCCGTGTCGAGCTTTGAGCACGGAGCAATCCTTAAGATCTCTCATAAGGAGAGAGTATGAATGTAAGTCTCGCCTTGTCTGTCGGTTGTCAAGAGGACCGCCAGGTAGAATCTCCGCGTACGCGCCTCCTACGTCACTACCTAGCAGCCAGAAAAGGGAAGGTTTAGGACACTTCATAGTGGTTGGACTAGCCCTTGTGAAGCAGCCCAACTCGTTTTGTTGAAACAAATTTCACATGAGATTTAGCGACTTCGCTATGTGCCACGAGCGAGACTTAAGTTATTTAACGAGTGAGACGAGCGAGATCTTCTGGTTGTCGTTAGCGGCTATACCTCCGCAGCGCATGGGAGAGCGCCGACGGCCGTCTCGGTCGCTGCTTCTTCCTATCAGGATTTTAGGATTTGGCTCGAACTGCGTACGTGCGCTGTGTCTTTTAAATGATAAGAAAGAAAGATTCGGGGGCTGATGATAGAAGAAGAGGGGACAGTTTTTCTGCGTTCGCCTTTCTACGAAGATGCCAAAGCTTAGATGGGATGTTTGATTGTGTGCTTATAATCTAATAATTTTTTGGTTGAGGTCGCATTAACAACTAGGTTATTAGCAACCACTATTGGCTTTAACGTTATGGTAATTATGAAGGTGAAACGAAATGGTGATGATAAGGACGAACACAAATACAATTATGTCCGAGGCGAGACTTGAACCCGCGACCCTTCGCTCCGAGATCGCTACGACACTACTGCCTTAGCGATCTCGGCCACCGGGCCGACAGTAGTGAAATTTGTTTCTATATAATTTGCGAGTTATGGAGATTGCATGAAACGGATATCGATAGGGAATCTCTTAGTTCTGAACTTCGATTTGTTTATGAAATACTGCTAGTATCTATGAAATAGTGGGTCGAGAGCGGGATTTTGGAAGATGTTTGTTTTGAGAGTATCTAGGTCGTAAATTATGTCCGTAATAGGTTTTAATGTGATTTTTGCTTTGAAGTTGTAATAGTTTGTGCCTAGCTCGGGTCTAAAAGCCGTTCTTATAGCTGCCTAGCGCTCTGATTGGGTCGATTGGGTCTTGGTTCGCAGGCAGGGTTGGGATTGGCTATCGACCGACCTGTAGTTGGTTGATGTGTGACGAGGAACTCTATTCTTATATGGCTTGATTTTGGTGTTGTGAAGTACGGGATGCCAGACGGAATTAATTTTGATTCCCTCTTCCCTTCTGTTGAAATTGTCTGGATGTTTGAACATTTCAATGGCTTCTCTTTGATATCGGGCATGGTGGTGGTATGTGGTAGATAGAATTTCCATGTCTTCAAAAACGATGTCGTGTTCTCTTCCAAAGAGAGTATGTTCAACTACCGCAGATCTGTCAGTGCAGTCAATGCGGCAGTTTCGTTTGAGCTCGGTGAGGCCAATATTGGTAGATGCCATAAAAGTTTTAAAAAAGCGAAAGGCCTTATAAACTCTTCTCATTCACCTCTTAATCAATTATCTTTATCAACCACTAACCAATTAGTGTTTCTGAGCGGTTCGTTTTGCAATATAGAATAGAAGTTAGAATTTAAAATTCAAAAGTACATTGCTTAACTATTTATTTTGCAGTTTTGTAAGAAATTTGTAAGAAAAAGCTTGAGAGTGGCGGATCCCTCTCTTCTTCCGTTGGCTTACAAATACGTTACACTCTCTCGCAATTAATGTCTGCGTCAGGCATAAAATGAGTTTCTTCCATTACTAGAATTTATAATAACCACAGACATCTAGGACACTTTAAGGCCAACCAATGGTTAGATTGATTGATTAATTGATTTTTCGTGTTTCCGGGCGCGTCAACTACTTCGGTCAATAGTCCCATTAGTGTAGTGCATGTTTTTTTCTCGGGAGATGGCAGTTATCTTCCCCCGCTGGATGGCGAGATCCGGCGCCGACCTACCGTCGGCTAGTGGGGTTTTCCCCTAACCAGGACTCTCGCACCAGCGGGGCACCGCCCCAGCCGGGACAAGCTCTAAGCTCCCGACCGGTCTCCCGAAATATGTAGTAGTGTAGGGCATGTTAATGTAAGTGTGTGTGTAGGGGGAGAGAATAGGACAAGGAAGAGGAAGGATTGATCGCGCGCGGTCCGTGGTCCGTTTGGTAGGGTACTGCTCCGGCATTCGCCTGGTGTTGATGGGAGAAACCACGGAAAACTACCGATCAGAGCAGCCGGCTGCTAGAATTCTCCTCGAGACAGCGACTGAATTCGACCTAGCTGGAAAGCTAGTGTCGAAAATCCTGCGGCCGTCAGGACTCGAACCTAGGACCTCTCGGTCAGAGGCGCTGCAATGACATCCAATGGTTAGAAAAATGTAAGACTGAGTGCTGCGCTCTCCTCTGGACGTGCGGTGAATTAATTAATAAAACCATGTTTTATTCAGAATTTTGAATACAAAAGATGAGAAAGAGCAGATTTTATAACGCTGAGAGATTAACATGTTATAAAATTCCATGAATGTAACAGAAAAATGATCCACAAAAAAAATCTTCCTCTTTTGTGCTTTTCCTGTTTTCTGTAATTTTCGTGATGGCGCATGAAATAAAAGATATTTTATTTCACTTTTAACTGTAGAATTAAAAAACAAAAACATGAAATGATAATCCTCATTGCAATCGAGAAAAAAAGTGTTCTTGTGATGAAAATAAATACACCTAAATACTTCATTACTTAGTGTAATTCATTCTCCCAATGAGGAGAAACCTTTCTCGACTTTCGGAGCTTCAACTACGTTTATATTGTGAGTATGAAGGGTCACCGATATTTTTATGGATTCTGTGCTTTCATTTTATCCTTTCCCTCATTCATTGCGGTCTGTTTAATTGGGATTATCTATTGCAATGCTGCATTGCCACAATATATTGTACAGACCTCATTTTGTTACCCATATTCCATAATATTTATTATATTTCCAGAGGTCTCTTTATTTTCGAAAAAAACTATTTATTTATATTCAAGTAAATAATTATTCGTTGTGGTGAGCATGTATGATGATGATTATGTGAACAAAAAACATCCTTTCCTTTGATGAATTCTTTCATTATTTCAATCGAAATTCTTTCATTGTTTTTGGATTTTTCCGAGTTTCTGAATACACAACGAAAACTCTGGCACCGCTTGCTTCTCTGGAGGTTTCTCTTTTATTACTTCGCTCATTGAAAACTTATTATTATAGATGTAAATATAAAGGTTACTGGCAAAGGAGGAAGGCGGAAATGTAAAATGCTTCCCTTATCCTTTTTTCACACTGCATATGACGGTGCTTACCTTTATTAAATTTGTGTATTATATGTTTGCTTCATGCAATTACGTGAAGTGATACGCTCTACAGCGGGCATACAAAAAGTGTGAGCTTGGCTTGTACGGGCGAGGTGGGAATGATTCCCCTGAAAGTGGATAGACACCATCCTGTAATGTCATCAAATGGCAGTGATAACATCCTCAGCATTTTTCGTTAACTGAATATCTTAATCCAGAAGTGTTCGAAATAGATCTGTGAGATTCAAACCGTGGCAATTGTATGTTCTTGAATAATTGCGATGCATTAGTCGTCTGATATGTCATGTATTCCTCCATTGTCCTTTGTGAGATCGCCTGACCTTTTATTTTCATCCTTTCTCTGAATCATTTCCCGAGAGTCTGTTCAAACTTAATCGCTGCGCTGCGCGATATCTGGCATATACGTTGGGTGCAATGACGCCAGTGCATTGTGAGCTCCTGGCCTGAGCAAAACGTATCATGGCATTATTTTCAGCTGTACTTATGACTTGTGTCTATTTAGGATAAGTAATAATTTGCCTTATCTACAATCGACAGTCACAATTTCTTTCTCAAGAAAAAGATGTGCAGGAGACGCCTGTAAGGGAATTAAAAAATTGGAACCTGGCAAAATAGAAAAGGAAGACAATGATTTTCTAAACTTTTTTGTGAAAAATGACAATACATATTTGTTTAGAACATGCCAAAATAATTTTAGGAAATTGTATTTAATATTTAATAGGTTATATGATGTTAAATGATTTTTGCGTGTACTTCGTCATTTATTACCTTTCTCGTCATAACTATTCAGACAAGATTTACGTAGGGTAAGATATATTGACAATTGCATTCAGGGACATGTACTGACTGTATAGAATATTCATTTCATTAAATGAACCTTTAGATCATTCGCATTTACGAAAGGTTTCAGCTATACCTGAGAAATACATTGCGGGCATTGGCGTGAGTCTAACTATTGCCGGCACTCCCGGGTTAAGGTTAATATTCTCAAAATAGTGGGTTTGACGAGATCACTGTGAGATAATAAACCTGTTCAAAACAGTAGCAAGGTCGGGCGATGCAACTGCTTGGATGAGAGTTCTAAAGGCTGATCCCGTTATTCCAATCAATGCATTCCGTATGAGGGTCGGGATAGTAACAACTCACAACGGGCCGCGGATCTTGCGTGGTTTGCCCAATTCGCCAACACTCTTACTCTTGGTGCTAGGCTGCTCTTGCTGATAAGCTGATCCGTTATCTCTTTCATTAGATGAAGTACCCCGGCGTTTGCCCGAGTATGTATTTCACCTTTTAGACAATGAAATGAATTAATTCTATCAAAAGTGTAAATAGAAGTAATTAAACTTGCAACCTCCATTCGCGCCCCTCTGAGCGGGAGGTCCTAGGGTCGAGTCCCGATGGTGGCAGGATTTTAGACACTAGCTTGTCACTTAGATCTAATTCAGTCGCTGTCAGGAGGAGAATTATAGCAGACGGCTGTTCTGATCGGTAGTTTTCCATGGTTTATCCAGTGCATGAGCACAAGGCGAATGCCGGAGCATAGTACCCTAAACGGGCCACGGACCGCGCGCGATCTTTCCTACCTCTTCCTTGTCCTCTCTTCTTCCCTTCTCTTGCACACACTTAGACTAACATGCACTACACTACCACAAATGCCGGGAGATCGGTAGGGAGCTTAGAGCTTGTCCTGGCTGTGGTGGTGCCCCACTAGAGGGACACACCTGTTTAGGGACAACCCCGCTAGCCGACGGTAGGTCGGCGCCGGATCTCGCCATCCAATGGGGGAGAACACCGCCGAGAAAAAATGCACTACTCTTACGGGACTAATGACTCTAGTAGTTGACGCGCTCGGAATCCCTAACAAGCAGTCAATCCATTCGCGCCATACCGTTCCCCCTGTTGAAATATCGCCCCGCCATACGCGCCACCCCTAGCTCTGCCCCGCCCGCTCTCCCTGTCCAGCTCCGCCCGTACCCTGACCTCGCACGGCGCCCCAGACGCTTCGTCGCGATCATTAATGTCTAGATGAACTCTATCAAACGAAAACATGTACAAAACAACTCTTTTACCCTTTCAGAGGGAGAATTTTGAAATATTTTTTAGATATTGTATTACGTATTACAATGTCCTTTAAATTGTCTTTTTGGCTTGGAGTAAAAGTAGGATTTGTTGGTGACAAAATGGAGGGATATGCGCGGGACATTTATAATTGATCACAAAGTAATATAACGCGCCGTTGGAGAGCTTTTGTGTCGAAAAATCCATTTTCGCACTTTTAACCATTAAAACGACCGTTAAAAACCAAACATCGATGTGTGTTAAGAACGAGTAATATTATTCTAGATACAGCCAAAAATTGACTCTTTGGAATTGAATTTTAGTTTAGTTTTATTAACTTTCTAGCCCATATTTAAAAAAAAGTGCAAATGGCTAAAATTAATAAATTATACGAAACTATTCTTAGGTAGTCGCAGGAGTGATGAGTTTTGGTTATTTCATTGATCAAGTCTTAAAATCTAAACATCTATGGAAGAATACAGATGCGCGTGAAGTATGCTTTTACTGAAATTGTACCGATTTTTGACTGACAAAGACTTCCGGGAATCACGGGTTCTATTCAATCAATTCAAAAACTTGTTTATTTCATTGTTCTTTGACCCAAATACTCAGTTTTACGTGTGCAATTACTGGAAACATAAATTGATCACGGCCGTCTGCGGCTAAGTTCAGCTTTTGCACGGCTTGGACAGCCCTTGTCATGACGAAACGTCGCAGGCGGAGCCTCACAAACCATCGTAGCCAATCTCAACGCAGGGGGGAGTGCCTAACAAAATTACGTCGTACAAAATGGCGGGCGCCGCCAGTTCAGATGTGGAAGTATTTTCAAATGAAAAATACATGAAATAAACACTTCAATGAACATGAAAGTAAATTCATTGAAATATATATGAACTCATAGCACTTAATCACTGTTAACACAATTCTTTTTTAAGAAATTGCATTGATGTCAGATAAAATAACACTAATTTTAGAACAGTTACGTTCTAATAGATATTTAAATTCCAATATTCTTGTCCAACCGCAATTTATGAACTTTATCAAATGACCAGTTTACTACAGAATCTTGCGATAAGAAAAACG
>BLKR01008180.1:0-24504 GCA_011170035.1 Teleogryllus occipitalis
CGGTGAATGCACAGCTCGAGATTGAAAAATATCCTATTCCCCGTCCAGAAGAATTATTCCAAAAGTTAGCTGGGGGTAAATATTTTTCTAAAATAGATCTTCGAGATGCCTACCTACAGCTCCCATTAGACGAGGAATCTAAGCAATGTCTGACAGTGAATACGCCGTTAGGGTTGTTCCAGTATGAGAGACTGCCGTTCGGGGTAGCATCAGCAGCCCCGATTTTTCAAAGATACTTGGAGCAATTAATAGCGGGAGTGCCTGGAAGCATGAACTATCTCGATGATATTGTAGTAACAGGTAGGACAAATAAGGAGCATATTCAGAACCTAAGGAACGTATTGGGAAGGCTGCAGGCGGCCGGTTTAAAAGCAAAACTAAAAAATGTGAGTTCTTTAAGCCCTGCATAACTTATCTAGGTCACATGATAGATAAAGAGGCCGACGCAAGCCAATGTAGAAGCCATTGTGAATCTTCCTCCACCTAGGGACATTAAGCAGCTGCAATCATTTCTAGGCAAAGCAAATTATTATGCTAAGTTCATTCAAGATTTTTCTGAGGTAGCGGCACCGCTCAACGCTCTACGTAGGAAAGGAGCCAGTTTTTTGTGGTCGCCAGCTTGCAACACAGCATTTGAAAAGATTAGAAAGGCGCTCGTGGAGGCAGTAAAACTAAGGGATTTCGACCCTGACAGAACACTCATCCTGGCAACGGACGCGTCTGACTACGGGATTGGAGCGGTGTTGTCGCAGAAAGACGAATTAGGGCATGAACACCCTATCGCGTTTGCGTCCAAAACGCTCAATATCCATCAGCGTAGGTACGCTCAAATTGAGAAAGAGGCACTATCGATAATATTTGGTGTGCGTAAATTTAATGAATATTTGTATGGGGACAAGTTCCTGATCGTTACCGATCATAAGCCCCTAGTGGAGTTGTTCCATCCGGCGAGGAGGATCCCAGATAATACACTGCGGAAGATGCAGAGATGGGCTTTGTTCCTGTCAGATTATAATTACCGTATTATGTTTAGATCCACAGCTCAACATGGCAATGCAGATCCCCTGTCCAGGCTGCCGGTGGGACCAGATAATAAGTTCGACGAACAAGAGCTGGAATGTCTGCAGCTGGACCAGCTCCAAGAGGAAGCAGTTCTTCAGTTTCCCCTGGACCAGCGGGTGATAGCTGCGCAGACCGACCGGGACACTCAACTGGCAAGCATTAGGGCTTTCATCAGGTCAGGTAAAAGGAGTCCCGCAGATAATTTGGAGTCCAACCCACTCTGGAAGTTCAGGGAGAGGTTGAAAGTTAGAGCAGGAGTGCTGCTGTTAGAAGCCGGGGACCAGGTGAGGGTGGTCATCCCGGCAAGCTTGAGACAGAGGGTCCTAAGCATTTTGCACAAGGGACACTGGGGAATTGTCCTCACCAAACAGCTAGCCAGGAGATACTGTTACTGGCCTAGTATTGATAAAGATATAGAAACCAGGGTCAGGTCGTGTGAACCGTGCCAGGCGTTCCAGAAAAGTCCAGGAAGCAGTTTTAAGGAATGGCCGGAGCCTCAGGAGGTTTGGCAGAGAGTCCACATCGATTTCGCGGGCCCCTTTCAAGGAAGTATGTGGCTAATCTTAGTAGATGCGTCATCAGGGTTCCCTTACGTAATTCGCATGACTAGCACCACGGCGGATTGCACAGTTCGAGCGCTTCAGTTGGTATTTTCCATAGAGGGGTTACCGGCAACAATAGTCTCAGACAACGGACCCCAGTTCACGGGGGAGTTGTTCCAGAAATTCTGTCAAACCAACGGGATTGAGCACATTCTGGCCCCTCCTTTTCATCCGCGTTCCATTGGGGAGGCAGAGCGCTTTGTGCAGACTTTCAAAAGTGCGATGAACAAGGCGAAATTTGAAGGCAGGGATCAGCAGGAAGCAGTGCTGGAGCTCTTATCATCATACAGAGCTCTTCCGGGAAGAGAAGGAACTAGTGCGGCGCAGAGGCTTCATGGTAGACCACCTCGAACGTTGCTGTCTCTGTTTCTCCCGAGGGAAAAGACGTACAGAACCGAGCAACCGAGGTTCGAAGAGGGCGCTAGGGTGATGCTTCAGACACATAAGGATTCACCCCGTTGGATCCCCGGGACGGTAGTAAAAGTGCAAGGAGCAAGGTGCTATACGGTCAGGACTAGAGACAGGTTAGAAGGCATCAGGAGCAGTTACGGCCCCGACATTTCCCAGTGAAGGACCTGGACGGCTCGGAGGATTTAGGCACAGAAGCTGTCTCTCCGAGCAACACAACTGATACTCCTTTCTTGCAGGGGAGCAGGCGGTTTTCTGGGCACCAGCAGGAACACCGCCACCAACCAGGACACCATGGGTGGTTTGAGAGAAAGCAGCCACAACAGGAGTCGCCCCCAACGGGCCTAACGGGGCAGTGCCCGGATGGCGCTCAGCCGGAGCAGACGTCACAGGACACCCCACCCGAGCAGCCGCAACACGACGCCCAGTTCGAGCGGGCGCCACAGGACACCCAACTCGAGCAGCCACAATACGACGCACAGTTCGAGCGGGCGCACCCGGACCTGCTGGAAGAGCAGGAACCGGCAGAGTGCCCTCAACCCATGGACTACGAGGCAGACCGTCGAGGAGCGCCCGGCAACAGTCAACAGGAGCTGTCAGCACCTGAGGAGGAAACTGGGGACAGCCGGAGCGTCGCGCCACAGCGGGAACCGAGGGAACGGGGCAGAAGGGGTCGTCGCCCCAGGTCCTTGTCTCGGTACAGTCCGTACCGTAGCGCCTCGGTTCAACGACCACGTCAGGAGCTGGAGAATGGGGATCACCAGCAACAGGAACCGCACCCAGGGGATCGCATGGAGCCACCGAAGCTGGACGAGCCGAAACGTTGCAGCAAGAGGCTGCGCAAGAGATACCAGCCATATCAGGCAAAATAAGAAGGGAGGGTGCTGTGTATAACAGCATTTGTGCCCACGTAACGGGCACTCTGTACGGGCACACTGTACCGGCCAACATTGTTGTGGCCCACTGTGGCCGCTGTAGTGTCGCGCCGTGAGCACGACCAGTGGGGAAGTGAGTAGTTCGTGAAGACGCCACCAGGCGCAGGTCAAGCGGCGGCGTCTGTCTGTGGTCACCGGGCCGTGTCGGCCCAACGATCGCAGGAGCCTTTCCCCTCCTTGCCCCGCCATGGAGGTGGGGAGTAGAAGACTCGCCCTGATGCCTCAGGGGGCATATTTAAAGGGCCTCGCCCGGGGCGGTAGGCAGTGTGGAACAGTTCGAGAGTGACGAGTAAGTGCCTAGGAGTAGTGGTGATTGCGATCAAGTGCTTGTGTCTACGGTGAGGTTTTCTTCTGGCGGACTGGGACCTGGACTGCATAACGGCTTTGATTTGGATTGTGGTTTTCTGGAAATAAAATTGGTGAAAGAACCGTTGTTGTTTCAATCTTGTACATAACAAAAACCAGTGTTCTAATTTTTTCGCGTAATCTGACCAAGTTTCCGCTTTCGGATCGAAGGGAGTGAATGGTACAGGCGCATGCTAGCCTCTCTTCTCACTCACCGCTTTTAGAACTTCCAGCTGCTCCTGGTGTAGCTTTGTTTGAAACTGTATGAATTGTTGCTGCAGCAATAGTAGTGCTTTTACTAGCTCCGACTGGGCCAGCTCACTCGCCATATTTGCTTTTATCCTTGTCGCCAAATGTTATGTATGGAAAAACGGCAAGTTAACAATAACAAGATTTTTATTAAAGTTTCGCTGTCGTTACAAAATGTTGTACCAAAAACCAAAAGAGAGAGAAACCAATATAACGTAGCCGAGTCACCACATGTTCCGTAGAGGTCCAAGTCCAAAGCCGAAGTCGCACAATTAATCCGAAGGAATCGCCTAGTACACTGCCGGGTCACAATCACTATACTCTACACTATCAACTCTCAAATTACACTGGGTACACTGTTCTGCCGCTACCCCGGCGGCTGCCCGTTATATCTTCCTGCGCGCTGAAGACTCGCCTCCTCGTAGAGGCTTCGCGCGCCGGCCGTTCCGTCCCCATTGGCCAGCTCCTTCTTTGCTCGGCTGCCCAGTTTACGCTCGCTGACGTCACAGCGCGCCGACTCTGCGGCGCGCTTTTTGGTGTGGCGGACACCGCCGCAACACCTTGAAAGCGTGTCGCGGAGTGAAGCGCGAACACGCTTCTTGATCTCCAAGGTATAAGCATTATCGACGTAAGAGACATGTTTAAAAAATTACATTTTTTAGGTGATTTTTGAAAAAGCAAAAGAATTGATCAACATGGCGTCTATGTCATTGTATAGGATATGTTTGTCCCTAAACATACCAAAAAATTTAATGAAAAAATTTTAGTCGTTTTTGAGAAAATCTTATTTTTGTTATTTTTTAAAATTGCAAATCTTGCACCCACTATTGCGCGAAAACAACTAAAATTTTGAAAAAAGGATACATGACCTTAATGAAAGAACTATTTATGGACAACAAATTTTATTTGAAAGAAAAAGCTGTCTTCTATTTTATGGTTGTAGGAAGACGCCGAAAAATATTCCAACTTTTGCAATTTTCGAAAATTCAGTTAACCGTGAAAATGTGAATATACCACCTTTATAAATGTATTTTACTCCATTCTTACGAGAAATTTAAAGAAAAAATTTGGAGCCGTTTCTGAGAAAATTTGTAAAATATGTGGGGGAATTCATGTAAAGTTACATTAAGTAAGGAACTGTTTGTACAAGTGCTTGCACCAATTCTGGAAGAAGAGGAAGAGGAAGACAATGAAACGGTAAAACGTAATAAACAATACACTTAAATTATGTTTCAGGACAATTTTAATGGTGAGTGTCTCTTTATCGTTTTTTATCTGAATTTTTGAAACTTGCAAAAGTTCACCTTTTTTTCGTCGTTTTCGTAGAACTACTTTTATTTTATTTATTTTGCGTCAAAAAAACAGTTGAAACTGCGTATGACGTGCTATGGGGAGAAGTGAATTCTGTGCACATTTCCAAAATTCTGTGATCCCTACATTAAGTCATATACTACATGAATTTTGAATAAGAAAAAAACCGCTCCCATGTAATAAAATCTATTTTCAAGGATAAATAAGCAATAAAATTTGGGCTCGAATCCATGATGTCCTTCGTCCAGAAATGATACTTCCTGCCGCAAAAACATGAAAACGATATTTTGAATAACTATATTTCCCACTGAATTCTAAAAGACGTGCACAGATAATAAAATTACATTGATGTCCAGAAGCAAAACAATGGGCCATATCAGCATTTGCTCAATGGATCAGGGAAACTGGACAATAACATGATCGAGAGGGGGGTCATTGACCCAGAAGCTGTGATACAATACTTGTTACATATTGTTTAGAATTATACAGTCCAATGATAAATAATAATTAAATATCATTGTTAAAATTAATGTCGCTGTCCTTGTGATGCTCAGTATACTCTAATTGTATAGAAACAGTTATGCAGCAGAAATGATTTCACTTTGGATTTAAAATTTTCTATCGAATTTAATCGTTTAATGTCATCTGGAAAAGTGTTGTAAAATAATGTACATGTATTGTATGTGAAATTTTTGTAATGAGCTGTTGATAGGCCCACCTGATGAATATGATTTCTACGTCAAGTGTTATAGTAATAGACATGGGCATATTCTGAAAATATATTCCCGCCCTTAAGCAAGTCATTTTTGATCAAAACCACTGATTCGTAAATCAAAAGACGAGGTAAAATTAATAGGAAATATTATTAATTTAATAATAAATAATTATATATAATATATTAATAATATAATAATAAATAATTAATAAAATAAGTAATGGTAAAATTCCTAGTTTAATGAAGAGGATCACGTGGGTGGAATTTGGTTGTTATTCGTACAATTCGTTTTTCTAATCTAAAAAGTCTGGGAGCTATAAGATGTATTTCCCCAGAATATTATGCCATATCTCAGGCGGGAATGGACATTCGCGAAATATACACAACGAGCAGTCCGAAGGCTGACTGAATTTGCAAGAATTCTGAACGCGTAGCATAATGAACTTAATTTTGTGTTCAGTTCATTTAAATGGACGTTCTATTTAAAGTTTGAGTGAATTGAGAGACCTAAACACTTTGTTGCCTTAACATCAGTCAATAGTACACCATTCGTTTTCAATGGAGCACAGAATTGTTTATTTGAAATGGAAAACTGCATTAAAACCGTTTTTTTTCGTTTACTATTAATTTGTTATTTCGGAACCAATTTGAAACATCTGATATTGTACTATTTACGGTTTCGTTATTGCAAAGGATGTTCGTAGCATCCACAAAGAGAACTGTTCTTCCGTTTCGAATCGTCGAGGGCATATTGTTTACGTAAAGTAGGAACAGTATAGGGCCTAAAATCGATCCTTGAGGAACTCCACGTGCAATGGGCAAATAGTCGGAAAGGTGCGTACATAATGTTCCATCATTCTAGTAAGGTATTTCCACTCTCTGAGATCGTTGTTTAAGGTACGAACATAACCAATCTAGAGCAATGCCACGGTTTCCATATGAAGGTAAATTTGAATGTAAAATGTCATAATCAATGACGTCAAAAGCTTTTGAGAGATCTAAAAACAATCCAATAGGTAACTCGTTTTGATCCAATGATGAGGCGACATATTTAAAAAAAGAAAATATGGCTGTTTCCGTTAATTTGATTTTCTAAATCAATGTTGGCAATCTGAAAGCGCGTCGTGTTTACTGAGAAAGGTTTCCATTGATACATTCGTAAAAGTCTCTCTAATATTTTTTAAAAAGCTGATAGAAGATAAATGGGCCGATAATTTTTAATTTCATTCTTGTTGCCTCTTTTGAAGAGCGGCTTAATTTTCGCTGGTTTGAAAATATCTGGAAACGTGTGTACAAGGTGTGTGTATCCGGTGTACAAGGATGCATTAAATATGTGAGTTAACAAGTGTATAATGGCATACGCACAGGTCTTTAACAAAGATTCCGGGAATTCATCTAAACCGGACGAATATTTATTTTTTAGTTGACCGATTATTATGAGAATTTCATAGGAAGAAGTTTCGGAAACGAACATCGTGTTTAAAATTTTTGGGGAAGTGTCTAATATTGAATTTTGTGGCTGTAGACTCTTAGTCAGTCCTATGTCACTAGATAGGCCGGTAGAAGTCATTTGAATTTCAGCCCGACGCCACATGCAACTGTATTTTCACCAACGCGCTCTGACGGTGAATCTGTGAACTACTCATTTTGAGAGTTTGGCGCGACTTAGGTGGTTGATTCAAAGGCGTTTGTCTCTGAGGCGTTTGATGAGCTTGCATCTGCCCTGGCGAGCGTTTGCTGTGTGCAATAAATTCAGAGAGTATATATGTGTGCTGCTGTTGCTAGCGGCAGGTGATTTCGAGTCTGGGAAGATATCTGCGTTTTTGTAATATCGAAATCTACGAGATGCTGGGTGCCCAATTGCACCAATTCGAAACCAAAATAAGCCGTTACAAAGCGGCTATTTGAATTTCCGAAAAACGTTAAAAAGTGAGTAACATTTTTCGTATTTTACGTTTCTATGCATGTAGTTTGTTGATTAACACTGATTTTTTATTATTATTATTTTGTTGAATTGTGTCAGTAAAATAAATATATTTATGATTTAGATGCAGAGAATGATTAAAAGCAATTGGGGACCCAGCTCTTGCCAAATGCAAGAATGTCAATCTTGGAAGAGATTGACAACAACCAGATTTGTTTGTAAAAAATATTTTGTGGAACAGCATTTATCTGCGAATTATAGGACGTATGAATATGCTGTTCCAATACAATTTTCGGAACTGCGAAATCCCCTTTGCGAGGAAGCCTTGCGGGATTTCGATGCAAGCGTTCCAGTTGAAAGAAGTAAGTTCATTTTCTTCAATATGCATTTAGGCGTTTCAGTATTGTGTCGTAAAGTGATTCTCTAATGTAAATTTTCGGTTTCAGATGTCCAGATTCGAAATCCAGAAATTTCAGTGGATGTTACTCTCGGTGAGACTTCTTTTCAATAGAAATAAGTATAATTTATTTGTTCAGACAACAATTTGTGGGCAATATGCATTGCCATAAAATAGTAAAATAATGTGAATAAAGTGTTTCTCATCAGCAGATTTTTCTGGCTACGCACATATTTGGTCCACTCAAATTTGCTTTATTTTATTATTAGAGATATCAGGAGATTGGTATTGCAGACACACTGGTATGAAATGTGTGAAAAGTTATTGCAGATAATCTGTATATTTTGCAGTTAAAAACCATGGTACAGATTCATGTGAGTGAAAACAATGTTGATCTAATATTTTTAATGTTAAAATTATACCCCAATAAGGTCGATTAACATGGAAAGAAGATTTTCTTTTTAAATTTGTTCTCTTTGAGAACTCAAGGAGATCATTTTAAAGAATTATTGTTATGTGCAGTGAATGACTTTCTTCATTCTGCACAAAGTCTGTGAACATACCTCTACGCTAAGTTTGTAATGGTACAAGTATTGAGCGTTTTAAGATCAGTGTATGTTCTGTCATTGGATACAGATCCATTACATAAACTATATTTCCCACATCTGATTAGGAAATTCTAATTAAATTAAATTAAATTTTAAGATGAAATTCATTCTGTTAAAGATAGTCATTTTCACAAACTTGGAATGTCTTTTTTGCTATGTTAAGACACTTTGTTGAGAAATTAGGAGTACAAAAACTTTGTGTCCCTGTTTCAGAGACTATTTTTATGCATTTTTAGGATTTGTTTAATGCTTATTATCTGGTCTGTGATATATTTTTAGTATTAGTATTAATTAATTTGTATTATTGGTATTGATATAAGTTGCATATGTCATGTTATACTGTTCTGGCAATAATTGTTTCTCATGACAAACTGTCTTGATTCAATTTTTATTCTATAATGTGTGTATCATTGTATTTTGTTCATCCTCATGCCAATTACATTCTGAATGTGAATGCTGATCTCTATTAGATTGTGAATTGTCATGAGTAATGAATGCAGTGTTTAATTCCACAGCTCAGTTGTTTGAATATCTGTCCCAGGCTCAGTTCCTGGTGCAATCAAATTATTGCACATTGACAATCAATTTTCAGAATTAAATTTTGGATCATAAGCATTGTTGGACAAGTTACATTCCACTCTTTGTAACCAAACAACAAAACCACAAAAAATGTAATAGAGGGTCCAAAAAGATCTCATTTAATAGATTACAACCAAAGAAACAATACTTGTACCTCTGATGGGGTATGGTAAAAAATATAGTTTTTCAAGTGATATTTTTAGTTACGTTCTCATAAATGTTAAATTGTAAGCACACCCTTATTTTCACCATCTGTATGTCCTAAACACCTGAGCTGTAGTTTTAAATGCAGTATTCTGTTATAATGAACATTTTGGATCAGAGCTGGACAATGGGAAATTTCACTCATTGGTTAAAAAATGGGATGTTATAATGCATGTGACCGATATTTATTTATTCAAAAACAGTCAAAAACTGTATGTGACGTATGGGGGAGAAAATCATGAGAGACATGGGAGACATTACAATGCATCTCAATAAAATTGAAACTGGAACTGGAAAGATTGTTAAACCTTGTAAGGAAATGTAGATAACAAAAATAGAATGTTTGTTATTTTTATTATATCTAAAGCAGTAAGTGCAGTTACGTTTGAGGTTTGGACAATATGCTAAAAGTTCAATTTTTAGCACTAGTGTAACTACATAATTAGGTGATTTATATTTTTGAATTGAAATGAAAGGCAGTAATACTGATTTAAGACTCACAGTGAAAGCAATTTCATTTTGCTTATAAGATTGGGGCACTTCACCTATTGGCCTCTTGTCACCATCTTTCCTACTCACAAAATAAAATGGCACTTTTACCAATTGTATCGTAACGATTTGTTTTACCTGAGCAAAGGTGCGAAAATGTTTTCATTTGTTTCTTTTAAGCACTGTTCATATAAAGTGCTCTGTAATAAAAAAGTATTCCATAGTATTCACATTAATTTGGTATGTCTCTAAGTAAAGTTACGAAAATGAAACAGGCTGTCTGTTAATAAGTTTTTTCTTAATAAAATGCTGTTTCTTACATTACAAGATACTATTGTAATGTAAAAATCATTTTGTTTTAATAAATGGATTTGTGACTGTCTATAAAAAGTAATTATTGGACATTTTATTAAGAAGAAACAAGTAAAGTTACATTTGAACTTGTGTACTAGTCTGTGTTTATTGCCTTATGTATAACAAAATTGTTAATGCTATTGAAATTATAAAATTCTAATATTGTCAATCAATAATATTTTTATTTTTTGAATAGTTAAGGTTGAAAATATAGGGAGTGGTTTTGAAAATTATATGGAGTGAATATGGAGAAAATTTTAAACTTTCCGCGTAACTGTTTGTTTCAAATTTTTCGGTTACTTTTACGCTATAGGCTGTTCATTTGCCCAATAGAAATCAATACAGTTGCATATGGCGGCACCGGAAGTTGGCAAATAAGGCTTCTCCGTTTAACATTGAGTGCCATATCTGAGATATACTCTTTGCTCTTAGTGAGATCGGCAGCAATTCTCGAAAAGTATTGGTTAAAGAGACTAGCCACTGTTGCCGGATCGTTCACATTTATATCGTTATATTTTAAAACATTATCAACGGGGTTTCTAGTTGATTTGGTAGTATTTTTTATTATATTCTACATGGCTTCTGTTTTGTTCTTTGAGTTCAAAATATCCTGATCGTGTTTCATGATTTTAGCCTCCCTTATGACTTTTCGTAACAATGTTTTGTATTTTTTAAAGTAGATAAGGAAATCTTGAGATACGTTATGGCGTTTAGAAATGAAAGAAAGAATTAGCTTGTTTTTACAAGATGTTCTAATCCCTTGTGTTATCCAAGAATTGCTTTTCCGTGAAATATTTAATTTTCTTTTTTGAAGAGGAAAGCAAGTGTTAAATGAAATGAAAGAGTTGAAAAAAAATTATATTTGTCGTTTGTATCAACAGCATTATAAACCGCTTCCTGTGACTCCTGCATCAAGTAATCAATGAATAATTTAATTTTACTTTTAGTAAACAATCTAGTCATACGTGTATTATTTATTGTGTCAGTGATCGCATTTCTTATAATGGTAAGAATTTGTGCATCGTGGTCACTGTATCCTAAATCTTTTGTTTCAACTTCATATCGAGTAGTAGTTTTGTTAATTATAATTTGATCAATTGCCTTCATCGAATTTTGTGTGATTCGTGTAGGTACATTAATTGTAATGTCTAAATTGAAGGAATTAAGTAAATTGAGAAGCTTTTCTTTCTCGCAAGATTCGACCAGAAAATCAACGTTAAAATTTCCGCATACAACAATGGATTCAAAAGAGCAATTGCTGACTCTGTTAAGTGTTATCTCCAGGTTTTCTAAGAACAAAATATAATCTGCAGTACCCTTTGTTGGAGGTCTGTAGATGCAAATTATTATCACTTTTTTGTGACTTAAGATGTACAACAAAAATTTCGAAAATATTTTAAATGGAATACACATTTAATTCTGCCCAGGAAATAGAATCAATAATATTTCTAACGTAAATACAAGAACCCTCATACGTAGGACCTTTATGCGATTCTCTCTCTCTCTCTCTCTCTCTCTGCAACAAAAGCCTGCGAGGTAAAAGTTTAAAATTTGGAAAATGCTTGTTCATTAGGAGATAACCAATGTTCTGTAAAGCAAAGAACATCCATTTGATTTAGATCGCTCTGTAGAGCTGCCTCAATAAACTCAGTTTTATTTTAAAGGGATTGAACATTATGGTGAAGAATGTTTATTTTTTGCAAGTACCTATACGAATGTTTTTCTGCTGCATCTGACTATAGTTGCTATATATTTATTCCATTTTTACCTCGAGTGCGTGGTCGAAGGTTGTAATGTGTCCCGGCAGTGACAGGTTGTGAAGAAAATGGGGTATTAGGTGTAGAGGAATTAGTAGTGGGAATGGGAGAAACGGGAGTAGGTTCAAAGCAAGAGGCAACAGGATTCGAAATAAGGGTGGGGGGGTCGAGAACGTAAGGAAGGTGAAAGGGATGGATTTTTGGCAGGAGACTGCGTAGGTCTGGAGTTGATGTATTGTGCAAGCTTGTTACCGACTGCATGTTTTCCAGCAAGGTTCATGTGAAGACCGTGCCGGGTGATGTGTTTTGCTGAGAGGAAATTAATTAAAAAAAGTGTGACATTTGTTTCTCTCAGTTGCAGTTTTAATTGTTGGTTTGCGTGCTTAATCTCGCTGCATAGTGTTGGTCTGTTGTACCAGAAGGGCAGAGTCGAGACTACAATGTTAGTATTTTGGGGAGCACATTAAAATTTGTTAAAATGTTGTTCAGGTGTAAAGTTACCGCTCAAGTTAATGTCATTCTGCTTCCTATGATAATGACTGTGTCCTGATTGGTCAGTGTCTTCGTGTGGGTGTCCAACTCTGCAGTCTCATCTGCAAACCTCCCGTTAGGTTTAAAAATAAATGAGACTGAGAAATTGGAGGGTAAATTCCTACTGAGAATGGAGGAAAGATGGCGGCCATCAGCTAAAGTAAGCTATAATAAGTACCGGTTTTTTGGCTCAGTAGGAATGTGTTTGTTTTCAAGTGAGCTAGGATGCGCAGCTTTACGTGTTTTGGTTTTGACACGCTTCCTAGTCTGTTTGCGTTGGTTTGTGCATGTATTTGACGATGGTACAAGAGGGTTATGAGGATCAGGAAGGTAAGGAAATTCTGTCTCATAATCTAAAACACTAAATTTGTTTTGAGTTGTGACTGGATTCGGTGTCTGTGTTTTTTGTACTGTCACGGTTGTACGGTTGGTACTATTCGATATGTTGCCGACTTGTACCCATCCGCCTGGGTAGAGAACAACCTCTTCCAACCTTCGGATATGTTGATCTAAGTTATTGTTTACGTGAGTGAAGGCTTCCAAACGGTCGACTTCGATAGTGTAGAGAGTAAAAAGAGTAGAACGAGCAGTAGCCATGTCACGAAAACGAATTAACGTACGTGATGAAAAATGGAATAAATACAAGAAAACCTAGATAAGAGCAACAAGAACCTAACTACAATGTTAAAAATTGAAATATTTCTTAATTAAATATTTAGGTCAAGGACGCATCATGAAATAAGACATGTAGTACAATTTTTCGAAAATATGAGTAGTTTATGCGAAATATTGCATTATGTAAAGAGCATTGGTAAACATTTATTTGTCAAAAACCGTTCCAAATGTTTGCTTAAATTTTTCTTCGTATGTAGCAACGGAAAATAAAAAACTGCAACTTTGAGATATCTTTGTATTTTCGAAAATTGTAAGAAATTACTCTTGCAATAATCCAATATTTCCAGTAGTTTTTCTGAAAAAGTCTGATATAAAAAATTAGAATTTAAAAATGCTCATGTACAATCTTTTTAAGCAAATAGTATTCGCGTAATTTCTGACTGAAGTTAATGTCATACTAAATAACATTTATAAAAAAATATATTTGCTCAAGAACGGCTCTGAATTGTTTCTTTAAATGTTTTGCAGGGGTATTGCAAGGGACGTTTAAGCATTGGTAAAGGTACACTTTTCGTTGAACTTTGAATTTTCGAAAATTGAAAAAGTTAGAAATATTATGGGTTTTTGAATCCCCATTAGTTGTTCTTAAGCGGCGTTTATTAGCGGCACCGTTTAAAAACAATTTTGTGTTTTTGTGTTCAGCAACATTTTCGCTGCTGCAGCCCACGTGACTGCTTTAATAACGAGTGTAGCTGGCAGTGTATTACATTTCGCACGCTACTGGTCACGTGATTTTTAATCACGATTTTTCATTTTGTTAACCAAATTCTCATTATTTCCATGAGAAATCGTTAATTATCTCTAAGTTAATAGCACGCGTACAATTAAAATTCTACCGTGCAAATTAACAATTCACACCTACCCATCAGAATTCAAATGAGGAGCGGAATCGTGTAATTAAAAACCATAACACAGGCGTAGCAAAAGTATTTGCTGTCGGCCATGAAACATGAACAAAAAGTAAATCACAAAATACGTTCCCACAACTACATATAAACAATGAATGAATGAAACTAAGTTGGGAAAGTAAATGCTAAGCTAACTGACTTATGGAACAACATAAAATATTGAACGTGAATATATTAAATATTTTACATGTAAAACGCTTGGTCTCAGGATTACGAATGTAAAAAATGTAAATGTAAGTTGTGTTTACCAGTTCTAAGAAATATGCTATACCAAAACTCTCTCAGAAGTGACCAGTTTTCCCCCCAATATTTATACATGTTGTATTCTCTCTCTCTTACCTGTCTTTGCTTTTCTTAGTTATCATGGCCCTAGGAATTCAAAAATACTGCATTAGAGAGAGTATTAGTAATTTTGGGCAACTTCAGAATAAAATGGAAAAAAATTTGTGAAATTTTAAAAACCTTGTATTAATGTACCCTTAATATTTGTTTGAGAGAAAAAATACCAAACAAATGTTTAGAGAATTTTCAAGAGCTGTGCATACTTCTTTTTGCGCTAAGATAAACCATTAAAAAGTTATTACGTAAAATGCAAAAAATTCTCATTTTTTTGTTTTTGTTTTGGCTACCAATCCTTTTCCCGAAGTATTTCGAGGTGAAAAAAATTCAGAATTTTCTGATTAATAACAATATACCTCATCTTTTGCTATGTATTTTGGCTCTCCATCAGCTGCACTCTTAATCCTAAAAATTACATTTTTAGGGGGCGGTAACCATTTTCGGGAATTTCAGGGACGTCGGGTTACGGAAAACATTGTACGAAAAGTGAAGAAAGGAAATTTATATAATATGCATGATTGAGTTTTTTGCATATTGGGAAAAGCTTTATTCTCGGGATTCGAGGTAAGTCGTGGTTAAACTGTTTAGAGACAAACATGATGTGAATTTCTATTGTTTCAAGAAGAAATTCATAGAGCAGCTTTGCTTGCAAATGAACCATGATACATTTGTGAATGTAAGGGAAAAGTGGATTCGAAAGATCTGTACTGGTTTTTTGTCTTCGATCTTGTGGCATTTATCCAAAATGAACCAACATTTTAAAAGAGCTGTCCGTATTGTGGGTTATTATGGTTTTAAATATAGTTATATGTGTTGAATGGTAGATTGGTTGGCCTGTTTGTTATTGGGCGTAGTTTGTGGAAATGCTTTAGCCTGTTTTCTTTTATTACTTATACGCTGTTTCCAGTTTATTTATTTATCCAATAATAATCCTAGGTACTTGAGGTTTGATACCACGAATACCTTGTAACTACTTTCTGATTTAATATGGTAGTGTGGAAAGACTATACGGCCTGAAGGCAAATATTTTCAAAGCAGTATTGCTTGCCTTCAATTAAATTTTTATTTTGAAAGCCCAGCTATGTGGAAGGTTATAATACAATTAATTTTGGGGTTTAGTGAATGGTGTTTAGTTAATGGTGAATTAATTTTGGATATTAATGATTACTGTTGTAGTGAATGGTTTAATTCAGTATCATCATTTCCTATAAATCAGCAACGAAAATAGCTAATTTTTGAAATGTTAATCTCTCGCTTTTTTAAATTTATTATTATTATTATTATTATTATTATTATTATTATTTTATCTTTCAACTATTAATAGTTAAATAGTTGGGAAGGGAATCTGAAACTCAAGAAAACGAGCGCAGATGATTTTCTCCTCCCATACGTCAAATACAGTTTTTGATTGTTTTTGACTAAATAAATAAATATATAAAAATCAGATAACTTGGTTTTTTCTACAAGTATTTAGTTGAGTTTTGGAAAATCGGACAAGTAAAGTTTGAATAACGTTGACGACCTTTGTGGAACTCCTGCTTTGACAGTAGTAGTTTTGATCGGAGATTCCTTTACGTGAGTGAGAATGTTCTATTTTCAAGGAAGCTGGTTATTATTTGCATAACATAAAAAGGTGTGCATATTTCTTTGAATTTGTGGGTTAACGCTAAAATAAATTATATGGGTAAAAAGTATAACTTCCTAAGAGGAATTAGTTGAAACTGTGGTAAATATTACTGTTAAAATGAATATATTATGTAAACATTTCTTCCATTTACACTTTGAATATATTTTGGAAATTGCACTTTCGGATCAAAAACGTTCATCCAATTGTCTAGTTTGTTTCTATACTTGGGTTTTTCCAACAGGCGGCTGAGGATAGTATCTCCAAAATGGAATTCGGCACTTTTTGAGTCATTCTCAGTTCTGCCGCAAGATGTCGCGTGATCGCGATCTCCCCAAACAGTGCTGCAGATCAAGCGACTCTAGCGGCAGGAGTGAGAATGACTCCAAAAGTGCCGAATTCCACCTTGAAGATACTACCCTCAGCCGCCACATTCGAAAAACCCAAGTATATATCCCATGATACTCAATGGAAAAGTAGAGATGGTACATTTCTTAGCGAAATGAATATATTCGCACGCCACAAATAATGGGCTTCCAGACATTTCTGTTGATGCCATAAGTAAAGAGATCCCACAAAAGTACAGTGCATATGAGTGTTTGTTGAAATTGTTGAAGGCTGTTGCCGTGGACGAGGTTCCTCCCACCACGCCATCACCTCCAGCACTCGCCCGATTCCCACGCATTGGCAGCCTCGTCAGCGTTGACTCAGTCTCCATGTCAACCTCCACCGATTATTCCTCGAACTCAGATGAATCACTAACAGACATGTTCATTCCTGACCCCCGTCTGCAAGAAGAACCAGAACATCCTGACGAGGCAGGTGCAGAAGTCTCCAGCGCCCACCGACTTCCTGCGGACCTTCTTGAACTAACTGAAAAAGCGGACGGCGCTGATCCATTCCCGCAAACCAAACCTGAAGAAGTTGCTCCAGAAGAGGATGGCTCAGCCCATCGCACGCATGAGTCATTCACAGAGCATTTGACGGAGGTCCACGGCCAGTCCGACAGCCTGAACGACACGACCCGCGTTGCTCTCCCGGGACCATCCACGGCTCCACAAGAGGCGTCAACCTCCGGCTCCTTGCTGGCGGCCGCCGCCCCATTCGCCGCCCCCGCCGCCGCCCCCGCCCAAGGGGCTCAGCTTAACGCGCATGCGCTCGCCGCGCTTGCAAGACTGGCCGACCGCCAGCGCCACCCGCGGCCACGCAGGGCGAGGCCGCAGCTCATCCAGGAGGTCATCCGTTGTCCTCGTGTCTAAAGGTGAGCATTCTACTCATAAAAAACCTTAGCATTGTCTCGTAACAATAAATACCTTTTCCCCACAGAGCAAACAAGAACTGCCGATAATACTCGAAGCGGCGTGACCGGAAGTGTCTACCCAACATCATAAGTGCGGCTCCTCGGTGCAGTGACGGTAAGCGCTCGCCCTTGACCTCATGTGTAAGCGGTGAGCATTCTACTCATAAAAGGTAAACCCTACATTCTTTCGTAACAAAAAATACAATTTCAACACAGAGAAAACAACAACCGCCGATAAACCTCAAATACGGCCCCTTATGGGCCGTGCCCGCCAGCGTCCAAAAAAAATTATAACAGCGGCACCACGGTACAGACTTGGTAAGCGCTCTCCCTTGTCCTCGTGTCTAAGCGGTGAGAACTCTACTCATAAAAGGTTAAAATTCCCATTCCCTCGTAACAATAAATGCATTTTACCTGCAGGAAAAAACAACAACCGCCAATAAACCTCAAATACGGCCCCTTATGAGCCGTGCCCGCCAGCGTCCAAAATAAATCATAACAGCGGCACCTCGGTGCAGACTTGATAAGCGCTCTCCGTTGTCTTCGTGTCTAAGCGGTGAGAACTCTACTCATAAATGGTAAAATTCATATTTCTTCGTAGCAATAAATACCTTTTACCCACAGAGGAAACAAGATCTGCCGATAAAGCTCGAAAGCGGCACCTTACCTGCAAGCCACAATCCACCATCATAAGTGCGGTTCTTAGATGCAGACATGGTAAGCGCTCTTCCTTGTCGTGTGTAAGCGCTGGACACGCTACTTAAAATGGGTTAGATACTTATTTTCATTACACATATAATATCTTCTTTTTGCAGAGCCCACAATCACCCTAATCAAAAGACGCGAAGGAACGGGCAGTGAAGCGCTTTGCCCGTTTAGTACCACTCTACATCTTTAATGCGACAACACAGTGCTAAAAAGGTATGGGGTCCTGTTTTTCCTTTGGTTTGAATTGATGGTCACTACAATCACAGAGATTGAATCAAATTCGTCCAAACGAATATTACATTTTAATTTAAAATGATATATGTTAAATACTTTATTTACATTTTTAAAACTTTTTTTCCAGGAAGACGGGATTTTTCGATGTTTCTGACATGTTTCCTTTTTATTGAGGCTGCATTGTGTTTTGTAGTGCTGATGACAACAGCGGGAAACGCTTGTGGCTCTGAAGTGTTTTATATTGTTTAGTAATGTACGTTGTACGGTTATAAATAAACGAAAAATATAATACTTGTTTTAATTTCAAAAGTATTGTTAGCACATCGGCTGCCAAAATGGATTCAAATTTGGCGCCGTACATTGAAACCTATCATTATAACAATTCCATGCCGCTATTTAACAGGAAAGAAAATGCACTTTTAACCGTTCCGCGGCGGTGTAATAGCTTTTGTTTCAAAAACGGCGCGCTTGCTTCCTGAGGGAAAGACAGAAACATCTTTCGCAGGATGCTCTTTGGAAGGACAAAAACATTTGAAGCGTCGAACTGTTGTCGGTGAAGCCCGGTAGGTCGCGTCAGGTACCGGATACACTGTGAAGTATCCATATTTCAAAGTTAAAAGTCCTCCAAATGAAGGCGCGATAGAATAGCATTATTTAAAAGGATAGTGGTCGACCACATTTTCGCGGTTACTCGACTTGCCTCTCCGAAGTAAAACACAGTTAAGATGTACGTATATATGCTACCGGCTATTAATTTAATTATGTAGGGTTGGTATTGCGACCTCAGCCGAGAGGTTTTAGCGCGCAAAAGCATTCTCATTGTCGAGATTTCGAAGAAATACAACTTTATGATTAAGTATTGTTGAAGAATATTGCAGCTGTGCGTACACACAAAAGATCGCCTCGTCAGTAGTAAAAAGACGTGCTAATTCACATCCGTGCGGCATTGAAGAAATTAAATTTGACCAGTGGTAGCAGTGGGAGTTTGAGCGCGTAAAGGTGATAGCGACTCCTCGGAGCAGTGATGGTAGGCGCTCTCCGTTGTCCTCGTGTCTAAGCGGTAAGCATTCTACTCATAAAAAAACGTAACATTCTCTCGTAACAATAAATACCTTTTACTTTAGAGCTCTTACTGTCGTGTTCATTGTTTTCGCACAGTTTTACAGAATTATCCTTCAGGTATTTTTTTCACATTATTTTTCCAGTATGCAGAAATATTTCCTTTCAGTGGACTCCAAGTAGTAATTCCATATTTCTGAAATCGAATAATAATGTACATTAAACAAAGAAAATGAAATTATTGTAAACTGAATCTTCAAACAGAAATAACTAAACTCTGAAAATAAACAGGATAGATCGCGCATGGTCCGTGGCCGGTTATGTAGGGTACTGCTCCGGCATTCGCCTGGTGTTGATCGGAGAAACCACGGAAAACTACCGATCAGAGCAGCCGACCAAATGAGGGTTGTTATTTGTTTCAGCGGGGGAACTCTAAATAGCGCCCTTTGCGGGAGGCGCCATGGCACGTGTTGTTTCCAAGACCGTACCACGTGCCATGTTTGTCTCTGCACTGGCACATGCACATGATGCATTTGTATTGTTGGTTAATTCAGTCGCGTTATTAACACCTAAAAAGTACTGTGCCATCGGCAGTATCTCTGAAGAAACGTTCAGAAATAATAAACACAATTGCAAATTTAAACGCGGAAGAACTCTGAATTTTTTTATTTGTTATCTTTTATAAACTATTTTTATATTATCCGGTTCAGTTTTTGACATCAAAACGAACATATTTTTAATTACAAAGGTAGATGTGAATATGTAAGATTGTTTAAAAGTAAAGCAATATTAAAAATGTTTTAGGCAACTTTTATGTTTATTAATAATAGAGTGTAATTGATTATTTTAAATCAAAATGGATTTTAGTTTAGTTCAAACTAAAAGTTGAAATTTACTACTGAAGTTTGGTATCTTAGTGATCTAGTAGCTGTGTAATTTATAGATATTTATCTGGTCCCCCAACAGACGTTATAGTAGAAAATATGGAAACAATGGAAAATTCCAATTTTTAAGAGGGTGTAATACTCAAGGGGTATGTTACTTACCAATGGTATTTTACCAAATGTAACTTCACGTTTATGTGTAAAGGCGCAGAAAAATTTAAGGCTGAGATTCTATTCCTTCTTTGAGAAATTACTCTCTGAAAATCGAACTTTGTTCATTCGCGTTCCAAAGATTTGGTCGCAAATATTTCTCAAATAAAAACGTAGAAGGTAAGTAATTAATATTTCGATTTGCAGGCCAGAGTGTACAGAATCCAATATTTATTATTCTAGAATGCTGAAACAACCCAGAGCTGAATAATTTTGAAGAGAGTGAATGTCTACAAACGCGAAAAATGGCGCACGGTGTAAAACAAAAATGCCCGCCATTTGAAAACGAGATCCAATAAAAATAAATCAAAGATTTTAAAAGTAACATTCTTGGCCTTGCTATAGTTTTTTTGATGATGGAAAACAGAAATATAACGTTTTTAAACTTCCCTTTTTGTACGACGATTGGCTGCTACAGCTGTCCACATTTCACCATTTCAAATTGAAAAAAACGTATAACTTAGAAACTAAATCCCGAAATTATATAAACGCTCACCACGGTATCACAGTCTCATCTCATGAAGTTTTTGATTCTACACTGAAAACAATACGCCATGCGTTTATTACGGCAACTCAAGATCATCTCACCAAGGAAACATTCCTTATAACAAATAACACGATGCGCTCGCCACGGCATCTCAGTCACATCTCATCTAGAAAAAAATTGTTGTTCTGATCCACTATACAGCGTAGCTTTAAACAAAAGAAAATTCTTCTCTGACAATCTGCTGTTAATTAACCCTTTTTATATTATATTGTCTTCAAAAACCTTTTTAGCGTTGCCATAAATTCCGAAATATATTTCAAGTCATTTATGATATTCGTAACCCTTTTTCCAATTACTTGTTTTCTTATTTTCTCTAATTACTTATTTTCTTTGAATTTATATGCAGTGGAAATGTTTTTTGAAATAACAGTCGTACATCTTACTACGCTGAAAATTATCTTACTTTGCATCTACACACCTCCAACAAAGCGAGCTTTCGATTATTTCAATTTCTCAGAAAATCTAGAGATAAATCTAAACAAAATTAGTAATCTATATTTTAAATTCACTGTTGTATGTGGAGATTTCAATATTGATGTTCTGAGCGAATTGCACGAAAAAGAGCAGTTTCTCAATTTAATTCATTCTTTTAATTTAGACATTACAGTGAAGTACCTACACGGAATACTCTTAAATTACAAACAGCAATAGATCAAATTATAATTAACAAACAACAACTAGAAATGAAGTAATAACGAATACTATAGGTTACAGTGACCACGATGCACAAATTCTTTCAATTACTAATAACATGAATACTGACACAGTAAATAAAACACGCATGTGCAGAGCATTTACTAAAGTTAACATAAAATTATTTATTTATTTAGTTTACGTCAAAAACAGTTAAAACTGCGTACGACGGCCATGGGGAAAAGTGAATTGTGTGCACATTTTCAAAATTTGTGATCCCTACTCTAAATCATATACTACTTAAGTTTTGAATTTTGAAAGGGAGAAAAAAAACTCCCATGTAATAAAATCGAATTTCAAGGATAAATAAGCAATAAATTTTGAATTTTGAAAGGGAGAAAAAAACAAAACTCCCATGTAATAAAAATCGATTTTCAAAGGATAAATAAGCAATAAATTTTGAATTTTGAAAGGGAGAAAAAACAAAACTCCCATGTAATAAAAAATCTATTTTCAAGGATAAATAAGCAATAAATTTTTGGCTCTTATTACTTCCTGCCGCGACAACATGGAAACGATAATTTGAATAATTGTATTTCCCACTGAATTCTAGAAGACGTGCACAGAAAATGAAGTTACATTTATGTCCAGAAGCAAAACAAGGGGCCATCTCAGCATTTGCTCAATGGATCAGGGAAACTGGACGAAAACCTGATCGAGATGGGGGTCATTGACTCGGAAGCTGTGTTACAATAGTTGTTACAGGTTGTTTATACTCATTTATACAGTCCAAATGGTAATTAATGCATTATGTATCATTGTTAAAATTAATGTTACTTTTCTTGTGATGCTCAGTATAGTCTCTAATTGTATAGAAACAGTTATGCAGCAGAAACGACTTCACTTGGGATTTAAACTTTTCTATTGAATTTAATCGTTTAATGTCATCTGGCAAAGTGTTGTAAAATAATGTACATGTATTGTATGTGAATTTTTTGTAATGAGCTGTTGATGCTGTCACCTGATGAATATGATTTCTACGTCGAGTGTTATAGTAATAGACTTCGGCATTTTCTGAAAAAATATTCCCGCCCTTGAGCAAGTCATTTTTTACAAAAACCACTGATTCGTAAATAAAAAGACACGGTAATGGTAGAATTTTTAGATTAATGAAGAGAGGCTTACATGAATCACGTGGGTGGGATTTGGTTATTATTCGTACAATTCGTTTTTGTAATCTAAAAGTCTGGGAGCTATAAGATGTATTTCCCCAGAATATTATGCCATATCTCAGGCGGGAATGAACATTCGCGAAGTATACACAACGAGCAGCATGAAGGCTGACTGAATTTGCAAGAATTCTGAACGCGTAGCATAATGAACTTAATTTTAACAATTCATTTAAATGATTCCATTTAAGGTTTGACTGAATTGAGAGATCTAAATGTTAAGTTGCATTAACATGAGTCAATGGTACAATTGTTCATTTTCTACTGAGCATGAATTGTTTATTATTTGAAATGGAAAAACTGTATTAAAACCGTTTTCTTTTCGTTTACTAGTTAAATTTGTTATTTCGGAACCAATTTGAAACATCTGATATTGTACTAATATTATAAGGTATTGTACTTATTTACGGACTACTTGCTGAAGGGATCATGGGACGCAGTTTTTAACGCTATTGTCACAAATGAAAAATTTAATTTATTTTTCTCAAAGCTTTCATTTCACTTTAATGCCAGCTAGAAAACATTAACCACTTAACTTACCAATTATGAAACTAAAGGCGGTCCAAAAATTTCCAATTTTTTACTGTTGATATTGTATGTTTAGTTCGAATACTGATAACCGCAAACAATGATTTTTAAAATTATGCACTTTAAGGCACAACAATGGAGCTTTAAATATTGTGTATTTTAAAAACCCGAGTACATTGTTCATGTTCACAATTAGTCTATGTACCTAGGAGTTGGCAAAATGTCAGGGAATAATATTTTTTACATACATAACTTTCAAATGAATTTATTTTTATTACAATGGAGTAAAAATATGCATTTTATACTAATACCATCAAATGTTTGTAGCGGTGTGATGGGCTTTAAAACATGGAACTACACGAAGAGCGACGTCACAATCCTTGCACATATATCTCGATTCACGCCTTGTTTTCTTCCCCTTTGCGTCGCGTACTCGACTGCACATCCCGCATATTCTCGTAGGGTTCTGCTTTTTTTCCGTGGGAAGAATCAACGAAGGAAAATGCCTACCAACAAGGCGACACGGGTTGGTACTGTTGGCGGGACGTCCTGATGCCTTTGGGGAGAATTCCTGCCTGTGAAGTTTGGCTGTCAACTTCTCAATCACAGCAATGCGGAAATCAAGAGAATTCTTTCGGCCCCCAGATTTTTTATACAGCACAAATGAATTCCACAAGGCTAAATCAAGGAGATGAAAAATATATTTTTGTAATATTTCTTTCCTCTTTTGCGAGTGATAGGATTGTCTGCTAAATGCTGGTCGACTCTATCAACTCCTCCCATTGTGTCATTATATGATATGACAGCTGCTGGCTTCTGTATCTGTTTGCCTTTCTTATGTACGGTACTGTTTTGAATTCCGAATTGTGGATAGTGCTCAACAAAGAGACATCACGCGTATCTTTCCACCTCATCGCAGTTACTTTACCCCTCTGATACGCAATAATTTCTCCTTTCCTAAGCTTCTTATTGCGAAATCCTGACGGCATATCTTTCCTAGAAGTTCGCACAGTGCCATAGACATCAGATCTTTGAAGCACAAGAGCAACGTCTGCTAGTTTACCACACCATGAAAAAGATCACGAGTATACTTGGTGGATTTTAAAATTTTGAAAACATTTTAAAGCCTGAGTATACTCGGGCTTTTATGTTATGG
>BLKR01008181.1:0-24488 GCA_011170035.1 Teleogryllus occipitalis
TTACCCCGCCTCTGATTCAACCAATGATTCACCACCATTTAAACTGTAAAACTTCATATATAATAAGAGGGTTGGGTCATAAGTCATGGCAACTATTTTTCGTAAGAATATGAACACGAGTGAAAAATGTGAAATGGACACATACAAGAATAGGTAATTAACTGAGTGCATGGACATTGAATGGCAAACCAAACTTGGGTTTTAAGCACGCCAAATTAAAGTATTCGAAACGACAGTACTGGTTTCATGATCTTGTTGTACTTGCATGTTAGTAAATACAAGATTACAGCATTCCAAAAGCATTACACACCCGTTATGTTCGACCAATGAAGCAGATACTCGATTACCGCACGTACCATATCAATTCGCACATTCGCAGGTTGTCACGCGCGTTGCTGATCACGAGGGGTCGGATTTTGATTACCTAAAACATCGCCAAAAATGATCTATAAAATGCTCTTAAAATGCTGTAAAAACGCACTTAAAAAAGAAAAATGACGTAAAAAATTCTATCAAAACCAGTTTGGATGAACAACTCAAGCTGTTGGATACGTTACTGATGTAATCGAGGCTTCATCCATTCGTTCCTGTGAACTCCGCTTGAAAACTTTTGGTTTCGATTGTTCTTTACCAGGAACCAGGAAATATCTGTCTTTAGAGTTACTCCGAAATCGGCCGGACTGGCAATACGTCATAAGAATTACAACACAACGGCTGCCAAAACAATTTCTCAGCAAACAAATCGAAAAGGCTACTGAGTAATTGTGTGAAGAACATTTGTTGGATCTTGTAAATATTATTTGAAGTAAGTACCATTGAAAATGACATTAAAATCGATGAAATCATGAAAAAATGCATTAAAATGGCGTAAAAAGACAAAAAATGACTTACTAGTCGAAATCGACAAAAAAATG
The DNA here is from genome assembly GCA_011170035.1 of Teleogryllus occipitalis. NCBI lineage: Eukaryota > Metazoa > Arthropoda > Insecta > Orthoptera > Gryllidae > Teleogryllus > Teleogryllus occipitalis. The sequence continues at coordinate 915 of BLKR01008181.1, forward strand.
CAAAATTATGACCTATAAAAATGGGTCAATTCCTTTTGTCACAACATAAAATGAATTTCTATACTAAACGGCATTGTTCTAAAGTGAAAAAGGAAAAAAATGACATTTCATTAAAATCCGCCCCCTACTGATCACTTGTTGTTACGCGTCCTCCCAGCAACTCTCCTACTCAGCTCGCGACTGTCCGGTATGAAGGGTATTATTCCAAAGATCTTCCACCAATTTCCTGTGACATTCTTGGGCATTTCCGTCATGGAGATCTTTGTGTAGGAGCGCTGCTGGAAACTGGTTACATTCATCTCGCACGGCGTCAGTCACACAACTGATTTTACATTGTTTTCTGTCCTACTACACTGACAGTCAACTGTTGTCAACACTCATTAGTACAGCACTTCTTTCACGCGACAAATAAAATTGTGTGATCTGATAACATTTTTTTAGAAAAATAGTTACCATGACTTCTGTCCTAACCCTCATGTCTCAATTATCTCAATTAATATTTAATATATCAAATCAATTCCTATTTAATGTATCTTTCATATCTTACTATCATATCATTATTCCATTCTTATTATGACCATTAGGAACGTGCTGTTGCATCTGAATAAAGAGTATGACTGTTCAGTAGTGCACTTACTACTGAACTTGCCCGAAGACCCGAAGTAAAAGTCAATGTTGAGTTAAAATAATAAATAAAAATAATAAAATTGTCTTTATTAATGGCGAGGCTCAGGCCATTAGGCCTGCTCTTCCGCCTAACCACATGAAATATTTACATTGTTTTTTTATGCTATGAAGAAGATCGAGGGAAGCAGGAAGTTTAGATTTACTTCCGGGAGAGCAAACTAGGGACTATCCCGGCATACGCCTTAAGCGTTTGAGTAAACCAGAAATAGAAATGATTGAAGGCGTTGTCATTGTCAACAATACTATTTATTTCAATAAGAGCAGCTTTCGATGGCTTAGCCATCATCATCATCAGTTTTCTGCTGTCTGGAAGTCACAAAAACGACTAGCCAATGTCAACTGTACAATGACATTACAATGTCAATGAAAATGTCAATTATATCTCACCACTAAACCAATAAACCCAGAAAACCTCAATCAGGATGGTGGCAGAAGGTCGAGGACATTGACAAAAATCTAAGAATACGTGCATTAATTAGAAAACACAATGGTAATATAAAAATGGTAAAATTAAATAACAAACCTATACAATAAGAATTAAAATTGCGTTTTGATAAATAGTAACACAGTGGCTGCAACAGTGCGGTAACATAGATTGATAGTTATAAAAACGAAGATTACAATATTTAACTTAATATTAGATTATAATTTAAGTTTAAAGATACCACAGACAAAAGAAATACAATTTACATGACAATAAATAATTGAGTTGGTATTCAGCAGCTAAATTGAATCGTGAACCGAATTCTAAATCGGCTCCATTAGGCGCCGCCAACACACCTGCGCCGTCGCTTTCGCCTGGAGCCCGAAGGGGAAACACAGTTGCGGTCAGCATCGCTGACGTTGTGGTCGGCGCGACTTCGTTGACGTTGGAGCGCGCTGTCAGGTGCAACAGTCTGTGCGGTGACGCCATTATAAGTATATTATAAGATGGAGTGGTAGAGGCCTTGTAGTTCTAGCTGATGTAACTGGAGGTTGTCCTTGTTTTCATTTATCACAGTAGTTCATTAGAAGAAGGAATAACTTCTACTATAAAATATAACACATTCAGATAGAAGCTCTCCGACTATTTTCTTGTCCTACAGGTTGTGGTTTTTTCATCACTTTTTATTTGATATTTATTAAATGTTACAAACGTTTGAGTAGATATTACATATATATTTCATGAATCAAACTTTAGCTTTAAAATTGTGTACAGAGGTTTTATGTAGGTTGTTTATTTGTTTGCTTATTTTTAACAATCCTGGATAATTAAAAAGCTATGATTTTGCTTTGAAAAAAGTTTGATCGGTAGTTTTGACAGTTACAAACGAAAAAAAGGCTAAAACATACATTTCAGTGCTTAATAACTACAATAACAATATCGTATATTATTATAATTGGAGGTTATGTGGGGTGCTTTGAAACAATTTTGCAGACCCCGATACTAGCGAAAACTAGTAACAATGCGTTAAGCACTTCATATCGCATTGTAGTTTGCCCGGTAATTAAATTCTGTACACAGAGTTGAATTCAGAGGATGATATGCGAACTATTTATAACGGCTGCGCCACCGACGCAGATGGTACGCGAAAAACCGCTAAACACGATGAGAAATTTGCGCTCGGAACTATGCCGACAAGTACTTCAGGGTAAATTCAGCGCTCCAAACTGTTTCCACAGGCAATCTGGATGTGTTAATGACGTCTCATACTCCGAGTATACGCAAAGGAGGAGGCTATCACCTTTATGACCTGGACGGATTAAATGCACGAGTAGTTTTCCATTGCTTGCCAAATAATGAAAAATGGGTGATACTAAGGGATGAATAAGGAACAAATATTAATTAAATATTAAACCTATGCCCCATATCGTCAAGACCCCGCACGTCAGCGCTGATATAGAGGTTAGGCCAAGCTCGTGTAGAGAAGGGAGTAAGTGCCAGCTTTTGCTGGCAACATGTGCGCTCGTCAATGATGTCAATAGGCGCTCCGTTCTTCTCTCCTTCGTTTGCAGATGGCCCGCTTGTTTATGGATTCGACACTTGCTCCCGCTATCCAATCATTTCCGGAAAATCTTGGAGACCCCAAAAAGTAATTGAACTTCCTTGCTCTTTAAAAATGTCTTTCTTTACAAACTTCAAATGTCTAATTATTTATGTGACAAATATTAACTTTTTTTCGAACCGAGTCTTTAAAGTAAAGGGCGTACGTTGAGCACGTGATTCGTGATCAACGAATGTCTTTACGATAGCCATCAACAAATATAAACGTTTTGTGAAGAATTCTGTGATGACAGCGGAGTTTTTGTGGTATCTCTTAATGATTAAGAATCAAATAGAGTACAAACAAAAGGTTTTAAAGTTATTTTATGTTCTACTTTCGTATTAAATTTTACCTCGTACCCACGTATTTAATCATGTACCCACGTATTTAATCCATGATACTTGGATATCTATCCAATTTCATTACATTTAAAATAGTTCCATTTATGTATTTCTTCTATTTCTATTAATGTATTTTATTATTTTTACTTTCATTACATATGTGAATTATATTTTATTTGAACAAATAAACTTTATCACTAAAGTACCACGGAAGATTGAATAAAATTCCAGAAACAGTTTGGTTTATTATTTAAAAATATTAAATAACGTTAAAACTTTTGTTGTTGATATCTCTTTGATCCTTTAGATAGTTTTACGAAGTATGACTGAACAGCTTACTCAGCAGAGGAGCACTTCTCTGAAGTAAACATAATGTTCACTTGTTTGCATGTCTGACACTTTCGTCCCTTCTTAGACTAACTTGTCTATAAAGAGGACGAACTTGCTGTCGCCACGCTATCGCTGGAGTCCGTGCTCCATAGAGCTGAGTTTGAATAGCTCAGCCCTTGTCCTTATCTTCTCAGCTGGCATCCGGAGGCTGGCTCTCTACCATATTGTCCATACAATCTACTTGTGTATAATATGCTGCAATTTTTCTTCCAACAAATATTCGACTGAACTAATTTTTTTACGTCAAAACTAAGTTATAACGTAAAGTTAGTGTTCATAAGTTAGTTCGGCAAACAATAATATCCACTGACACATTATTCTTTGTTGTAGACCTCGGGTTCTTTGATGAAAAGAGAAGAGAAATAATTGTGTGTATGCCAGCGACATTAAAAATGAAGTGCGTGTTGTAATGGAAAAGTCAACCACAATTACATTAAAAAACTAATGCATCAAGCGTGGGACTTTACTCTTTAACCTTCGTCTCCCTGTTCCGCACCGTGCCTGAAAACCCTTGCGTTACCCAAGCAGGTAAAAAAATGTACATAGAAAAAAGGGGTTAAAATGGTTTTAAACAAGTGAAGTATAAAAAAGGAAAATATAGGGAGTGGAGTTCCTATATATTGAATTGCAGCTCTCCGTTACTAACTAAAAGCTACGAACTTTGCGTCGTTTGAAAAGTGCGGCTAAAACGGAAAATGGAGGCGCAACGTTGCAAGTTCGGAAGAAATGGAAGAACAGTTGGTTTTTCTTAAATAACATCGTGCTGTGTAATCTTTAAAACGATTATTTGCGATTATCAATTGTAAGTTTTCAATGTACTTTCTTATATATCCCTCATGTGATATATACAAAAGACAATAAAGAGGTGAGAGAGTTCTGATTATTATTTCAAATTGTATTTCATACATTGTTACATACATTAAGATTATGTTGACAGCAGGACTTGCTGTTATAGGCCAAAATAATATCCACGTATGTACTCGTATGTGTAATGATCTTGGTGAATATAAAACGTAGGTAATGTATATTCATGGCTATGTAATATTTTAAGTCGTAATTTTTCTTTTCCTCTTCCTTCTGTGCGATGCAATAGCAGAGGTACAGGTCGTAGAAAAACTCCGCATATTGGGGGAATTGATAGGCGTGCAAACGCTTGCGTATGCAGGGGTCGAGGCGTCTCCCCGCGCGTGCAAGACGCCGGCGGTGCCCGTGGCCGTGCCCGTGGCCGTGCCCGCGAAGGCGCGCGTGCGCGAGCAGATGCGGGCGCGGATGTATCAGTGGCGCGCGTGACCTTTGCGATAGCGCGCGAGTCAATATTGACCTCCGCCTCCGCCAGAGGCCGCGCGCAAGACGCCGCCGCCGCCACCGCCGCCCGCTGCGCCGCGCGCTCTGCGTAATTAGGAGCGCAGCCGGGTAATGAAGCCGTGCTTCGCCCGACCCTGCGGCGCATGCCTTGCCAGGGCCAGCGCCCTCCGCCTTGCTCCTCCCGCCCCACGCCGCTCGCTTTCCGTCCCCTTCCACCCCCTCCACCCGTCCCCCCTCCTTCCTCCCGACCCCTTCCTCCCGAGCCCTCCTCCCGTCCACCCTCCTCCTGTCACACCTCCAACCCGTCCCCTCCCGTCCCCTCTCCTCCCAACCCCTTTCCTCCCAACTCCTTCCTCCCGACCCCCTTCCTCCCGACGCCTCTCCTCCCGGACCGTCTCCTCCCCAACCCCTCCTCCCGAACCCCTGCTCCCATCACCCACCACCCGTCATCCACCCTCGTTTCCCTCTTCCCTTCTCCCTTTTCCCGCCATTCCAACCCCGCCGCCACCGTTGCTGCTCTTTACCTAAAGCAGGGCGCTGCAAAGCCTTTGAGTTTGTGTTGCGGGAACTAATGCGTGCAGAGCAGGACGCTCGAGCAGTCTGAAAAGAACCAAGGACTGGGTGCAAGGGTGCCTAATAGTGGATAAGGGAATAATGGACAAAATGTACGGCTAATCTGTTATTGATACATGCCAGTTATTGCACTTTTTTCTTAAGGTTGCTTGTCAACAACTAAGGTCATATAGCGACCACTTTAAGTAACGTTGGGGGTAGCAGTTACGATATTCGGACACAAACATCCATGCCCCGCGCAGGATTCAAACCCGCGGCCCTTGAGGCCTACAGTTCTTCAGTCTTAGCGACCTCGGCTATCTAGTCCGGCGGTTATGTCCACTTCATTTAATGAATTTTGCATGCAAACCTTCATTTTACATTTATTTTTATCAAGATCTATAAAAAGATATATTCAACTTATACTACAAATAATTTGGCTATAACAACTCTTACGCTTGCCTAATTGATGAATGTAAGAGTCATTGTACTCAACGTCTACATAATATCTTAATAAATCACTCTCTCAAACTGAGAAAGCCAAACATCGAAATGGTCAAATATTGCATAATCAATAAAAATTCATCGACATGCAAAATGAAAATATCGATACAATTAATCCGTTATATTAATCACACATTAATGAATACTAATGATCCCAAAACTTTGGATTGTCAGATCAAACATAATCGTATGTGAAACCTTAATATTCCGCGAAGATCACCAAATGACAGCCAAGGCTTGCGATGCGACGTCAAATATTTGTCTGATCATAAATCATTTAATTTCAGACACATTGTCGGTCTTGATCAGATAAAGTAGTTTAGTTAAATAAGGAAAACGTACAACCGTTATAGTCCCACAGTTCTATACTTTATTTCTCCTTTCGAAAATCTTTCTATGACAAAGATGAAGCCTCAGACAATCATAGTTAATGCAATAGTAAGTTTCAGTATATTTTTAAAAATTAACCTTTCAATATTAATAGTACAATATTAAACGTTGAATATTAATATTAAATGTAATGTTTCAAACGAGATAAATTCAATAATATACTCTAACACAATCCATTTTTGAGAAAATGCGGAGATAACATTTAAGAATTCCTATTTTCTCCGAAAAATAATAATAATAATAATAATAATAATAATAATAATAATAATAATAATAATTATTATTATTATTATTATTATTATTATTATTATTATATCATTTCTTAGGAAAGAAAGCTGCGAGACATTGATTTTTGCACTTTTAAACCCGGATAAGCATAGTGAAAAACGAAATATTAAAACATTAAAACTGGATATAAGAGGGACCATCCATAAATTACGTGAGATCTGTAGGGGGGGGTCAAGCGAGTCTCGCCTAATCGTATGTGAGGGAGGGGGTTCTCGGCAAATATCACGTAATTTTTTCTCTAAAAACAGTGCTAAATTGCGAGAAAACTGAGACAATCTAACTAAAACACGTTTCTATACGAATATATGGCTAAATCTTGCACAATAGTTTTTATCGCAGTTATGTGAATGCTACCATAATTAGCATAGTATACTGAGAAAAAGAGTCTAAAAAAATACCAAACATTTTATCATTAATAAGATAAATCTTATTACCTGTATTTTTACTGAAATTTTAAAGAAAAATTACCCAACGTTTTTAGAAGTGCAATAATATTCATGGTAATTCAGTTACTCTATTTTCTAAATACTAGTCGTATCCTGTTTTGAATACACATAATTAAGTAAATTATACTTTTTAAATAAATCCCAAAGCAAACATAAAAATTAACGTATTTACATTAAAAATACGCATTTTAAAAAATCTCACGTGAGAATCGAAGGGAGGAGGGGGTCCAGCCAAATCTCACGACATCTCATCAAGAGGGAAGGGGAGTCGAAAAGTCGCTCACATAATTTATGGATGGCCCCTGACTGGTATATGATTGACTGGGTAGTTGAAAGGTGTACGAATTCGACATTTCCTATTATCTATTAGGTATAATTCTCCATATTATGCATAGAGTCTTTGTGAGTATACCTGGAGTTTCTGCTTCACCGGGTCTATTTCATCCACCGAAGGTCTTACCTACCACTTCCTCTTCATGGTATCCAGATTTTTACAACTTCTCTCCTCAATGAAGACGGATTAATCGTCACCGTCTTGGTATACTCCAAATTGTTCGTTCTTCTTTTCTCTTCACTTCATAGTCATCACTCATCTACTCCCGTTCTAATTAGTATCGCTGAAGATAATTAAGCGGATTAACTGTCGACATAATTTCCTCTTTGCAACCTCTGCATTCCTTACCTCAACGTGTCAAAAGTATTTCCATTTTTTACTTTTCCGTCTATGTAAGTATCTAAAGAGCTGTATTACGCTTCCTAGAGAAAGTAATGTAATACTACTGCAAAAAGGGACCGTTTTCGATAGAAGACTCGTTTACCGATCTCTGATACTGTAAAAGTAGGTTTTTTGTACTTATTTATGTAGTACATTACTTTATTTTCTGTTGCGTAAATTACACCATTTTCTACTTATAAAATATTTGTCTTCAATATAGATGTACGAGGGGAAGGCCGTTAAAACTATTTATAGCAATTTTCGAAAATTCCGCGATAAAATTTAAAGTCGAACTTCTGCCGTCTCTATAATAGGATTTAACTAAGTTCTTATACGAAATTAAGGAAACAAATTGAATCCAATTTTCAGACATGATAATACCCCGGAGGTGAGATACCCCGTGAAGTACCCCAAAAATTCAAAGAATTCGTTCCGTATTTGCAGAGGATCGAGTCGACCCAGATTAATACGAGATTATTCATTTTGGAAAACTCCTGGGAATAGTTTAGGTGATAGTATTGATCACGGCCGGCCTTGTAGACAGACAGACAGACGTTTAGAAAAACGTAACCTTTTGGATATCAGGCGAGCCCAAAATGTGCATTTCCATTAAAACCGCGAAATTGATTTTCCGCAGCATTACACATCTTTCTCTTAGGTGACAATTATTACTCCGTAAGTAGATGTACGAGAAAGTAATATTTTCTAAATTAAAAAAGAATGCTATTCCGTGCTACTTTTGCAAAATTACCGTTATTCTAGATTTTTCAAAAACCATTCATTCTTTGTGTCATCAACTCATCAAGCAATATGAAATGTTTCTCTTTTCATTTTAACATTGTGTCAGGTTTTCAGTTTCATCACTTTTTCTCTGCAATTGCTAATTACCCTCCCCCGCCACGTTCTCATGTTTCCCCTGCAAGGGCAGCGCGAACTACTCCAACTGGTACATGGACCATTACCCTTCCCAGTCTACTTCATTTAATTAGCTCCAACACGAATGTCGCGTGATATAAGATAATGAAATAAATAGTCCTTCCATAAAAAGTCAACAACATGTATTCCTCCACTTTATCATTCGCACTCCTTCAATCTATGTTTAATGGGAGGTGGCCGTAGCCACCCCCTTCGCATATTTTCGTCTGAAAATGCTCGCTCCTAACAATTGAAAAGCCATATGTCTGAGCGTTTTATAATCAACTCACTCTGTTAAATAAATAAATTTAAAAACAACGAATGTCGCGTGGAAGAAGCGGAGTGGCTAGGGTTTAAACATTCCTTTTCACGTTGTGTTTACATATCGTCGGCAATAAACGTACTATTGTGTACCCTTACGAACTTTCAGGTTCCTCGGACGCGTAGCTATTGCAAAGAATTTACTGGCACAAACGATACCAAACTTTATCGAATTTAGTAATTTATCGTCTCACCCTCCTTGATACCCACACTTCTGAAATTTCATGTTCCGAAATTTTGATTTTGATATTAGAAGTATCACATCATTTCTACTTACGTCACTCATTCTATACATCCCATGCTATTTTCGTCATCTTTTTTTTTCTTTGTTCCTTGTTCGTTTTATTCCTTGTCCACGCAGTTTTCTCCCTTCATTACGTACCCACCGCGCCATCTAGTCGAACTGGTACACGGGCCTGTACTCCTCCCACTCTACGTCTCGTAAGTTGCCTCTACACGTATGTCACCTGGAAGCAGTGGAGTGACTCGCTTTTAAACATTCTTTTTCACGTCGTGTTTCCACCTTGTCGGCAATAACCTTACAGTTTAGTGTCCTTATAAACGGTTAAAAGATGTACTTCGGACGCGTGATTATAATTGCAATAAACGTTTTTGTGGATATTTCACTTCTTCGTTATCAATCCAAGAGTTTTATATTAGTGACTAGTCATTTATCGGCTCATCTTCCTCGATATTCACCTTGCTTAAGTCGAAAACAAAACTATCGAAGTATGGAATTTTTAAAGTATCGCATCATTAATACTCCCATCACTCGTTACACACATCCCATGCTATTTTGTGTAGTATATGAGCGCCAGCTGCTCGTTTTTTGTACATTGGAAATTTCGTAGCTAGATTAAACTGTTCTCTGTTTTCTGAATAAATACTCTTGTGAGTTCGACAGTTAAAAGATTCAATTGCAAATACTCTCTCCAAATACACATTTTGCCGTCATCTTTGTCCGTTTTATCCCTTCTCCACACAGTTTTCTCCCTTCGTTACGTACCCATGTTTTTCCGCCAGAGTCCGCGCCAACTACTGCAACTGGTACATGGACCATTACCCATCCCACTCTACTTCTCCTAATTTGCTGCAGCACGCGTGTCGCGTACAGGCAGCGGCGTGGGCGGGGCTCTAACACGCCTTTTCCTCGTCGCGAAACGCGTAACAAAGTCATGGAGTTGCGGCGCAACTAATCACAAACTCCCAACACGGATGCAAATCACCAAAGGAAAACATAGCTGCTACATGTAGCCACGATTCGTTAAAATTACTTTAGTCCCGTGTTCATCGTTCTCGTTTTTGATATGCTATGTACTCTCTAATGGTTGTAATATTTTTTTTCTTTTTTTAACTGCGTGTAGCTGTCGTAATTTGTGAAATAAGAGCTGAACTAATTAAATTTCTTCAGTTAATACAATTCCATGAATCCAAATTTACATACGCTCGTTGCTGATGCTTATTTTTGGAACACGCTCTGCAACGTCTACATTGTATTATGTTTCCAATGATTTTTTGACTGTATAATCTTATTTAGAGATTTTCTCCATTTTTTATGTTTAAATGCATTTGAACTGAGAGAATTTATACATACTATACTTCTTCATGAGATAATTAAAATCCGTATTTATAAGAAACAATAATTTGTTTAGGGTCTAAATATGATAATTATTCATGTAAAAAACTATACATTTACTGCAATGTAAATATTGTATCAAGACAGATATCGTAGCCTTGTGGTTTTGATGCTCCATGAGCGTCATTTATCAAAACAAGACGTAATCTGAACGTTCTGAAGTGAACATAGCCTAATTTCAGCCGAAAAAGAGCTTCATAGGCTTCAGCCTTTGTGCTATTACGGTTCGTCACCACACTAGTTTGGCTCTGATAGAGCCATCAGACTTTACATAAGTAGTTACCGGTGTCATGTAGACAGCGAATAGGTAACGAAACAAAGGATTTCAAGACCTGGTACAATGTAGAGATGGTACAATACAATGTAGACAATGTATGAAAATATCACTGGTAACTATCTGGAAGTATTTGGATTGAGAAGTATTTGGCGCGAAAAGGGGACAAATTCTCAATCTTTATGTCTTATATACGCATTGTTTCAATCCAGGTCAGAATAAGAGAGTTTTTTATTCTTTCCGTGCAATAAAACAATTATAGAAGAAATACAAAACGTAACGTTGAGTGCAATAATGGGCTACTGTTATCGTTTATATCGTTTACCTAATAATGTCCTGGAAGCTGATTATAAAATTCCGGATCTAAAATTTATATTTTAGACTTCTATGTTATTAAAATTTATTGAAATGTTTATTTTTTAATTATTTCAATTACAGATAACTTAAAAAAATTTACGTACTTAAAAAAATAAGTATTATTAAAAATATCTGATGGTTAAATGTCTTGATTACATGCTAATTTAATTTATTTTATTGACGAACACTACGATACATACATTTCGGAAATATTAAGTATGGCATTATTCTCTTAAAAACCTATAGAAAGAACTGCACAGCGAACTCAAAACACATTGAAAAGTACAAATATACAACCCAAATATATTAAAATTGGAAAATACTACAACATAAGAACTAGCCATTTCACGTGTCTTAGTAAATATCTTTGACAAATTCTTGTTTTATTCATTTTAGATTTTCTCATATTTGGATGTTTCCAACATTGGAGACTTTATAAAAAATTGTTGAGCGAATTATTTTAAATTATTTATTTAAACTCCAAACAATTCATTCAATACAATTGGCAAGAAAGGGGAAGATGCGAGAAATGGAGTGGCACATTGTAATCTAACAATTTAATTAGACGTGGTTTCATTTCTTAAAATATTATTAAAGATTATACATCAATTAATCATACACATTTATAAAAATATAAACTTACTATTCAGACACATTTGTTCGTAAAATAAGATCAGAAAGTGATTTATGTGCAAATCTCATGTACTCGCATTTTTAATTTTGCGTGTCTCTTACACTCTCGCGGGCAACAGTTGAATTACATGAACGATTCACGGGTTATCAGAATACATTATACTGAATGAATACAGAATATAAACCAAAGAAACATTGTCAAAGATACAAACTGTCTAATTAGGCACATTTCTCATAAATTATGATCGGAGAAGAATATATCGTAATCATACGAGTATGTACTCACTTTAGCGCAATCTTGTGAGACAGCTGTACTCAGTGTGTTACCATTCGTTTGGTTACTAATATTATAACACCTATGAATTGTCTATCAGTCTGTTTCTTGTACACTGCGTGTTTTGCAATAGTGTATTTTATCTGTTGTTGTAAGAAGGTGATTTAATGTATTTGTGAAGAAGAGAATAATATAAAAATCACATATTATAAAATTATACAGTAAAATTTGCGGAATCTCAAGGGACCAGTATTTTTTTCAACATTAGAGAATATTCCGGATTAAGCACTGTAATTCTTTCGAATTTACGTTTGGCAGGAACGCGAGTTACGTTCACATTATATAGATTTCAGCATTGTATACGTTCCGCATTGAGCATGTTTTACTGTATAAATTATTATCCAAAATCTCCAGTTCATCGTCTTTACCTGTACTCGTTACTAAGGTGTCTTTCGTGCACCGAAAACTAAATTTGAAACGGTTAAAAACGTTGAAGCAGAATATTTCATATTTATCATGAACTTACCAACAACTGCTTCTTGCTTCTTCTTTAATGGTTATCCTCCTTCGCCCACATTCACGAAGCGGCAGCCCGCAGGGACCAGTAGCGCCCCACAGTTAAATTAACACGTCCAACGTCAGCTTAAAGAGCATTTTCTAACCTCGCCAGTCTTTCTTCCTTTGTTCGCCCCCCTTTAATTTTCCTTGTCGCCGCCCTCCTCACCCCTTCTCGCGGCTAATCCGCCCCACAACATCACTCACCGATGTCCTCCGTAATTAGCCTCCAGTTAAGTCACCTCGGCGGGCTCTCCTCGCCCCTCCCTGGCGCATTAGAATTTGATAGCCTCCGCTGACTGCGTTGGCGGGCCTGACGCTGACGTGCGCATAGGACGGCAATTACACAGCTGAGGGACGTGCTAATAATTTCGCATCCGCTCGCCAGAAGCGCACTGCCTTAATTGTCGCTCGAGGGACTCGGGCAAGAGTTGGGCCGAGTGCTGCTTGTTTGCACCGGAAATAGTGTCATGGAATAATGCAGAAGGACATCTTGTTGGTGTTATAGAAAAATTGGAGGTACTACACCGTACAGCTGTTTGTCCTATTTTGTACAAGGTTGCTTTCAACTGAAATTTTTGCTCCTACAATCTAATAGTGTGCTCCTATCCATGATGATAATGAGGAGGAGGAAAACGATTTACGTCCTATCCCTCAGAGGGCTTTGGCGGGGAAGGATTTATTCGCCTTTATGGCGTCCATTTCAAATCAAATGGGACCACTGTGAGGTTTTCCAACTCCATGTATCGAATGAAGGATAGAAGGGGAGATCATAAAAAGAAAATCATGATGAGACATAAAATGGTTTTGATGAATGAGTGGGTGAGTGTGTTTCTATTTCAAGCGAGTCAACTACTTAGGCCATTAGTGCCATTAATAAACACTCTTGCCTCACGTGAAAATTTAATACGCTGTCAACTGTCACTGTAGTGCCGCTGACCGGGAGGTTCTAGAGTTTGAGTGCCAAAGGTGGCAGGGTTTTCGATACTAGCTAGATTGCTAGGTCAAATTCTGCTTCTGCCTGGAGGAGAATTCTAGCGGCCGGCTGCTCACATCGGTAGTTTCCATTCTTTCTCCGATCAGTACCAGGCGAATGCCTTAGTAATGACCTAACAAATGGGCCAGGGATCGCGCGCGATCTTTCCTTCCCTCCCGTCTCCTCTCCTCACCCCTTACGAACACACGCTTAAACTGCTCTCCACTTGTCATGGTACCAGTCGGGAGTTTCGAGCCTGTCCCGCCATCTAGCTTGGGACGAACACCGCTATCTTTCCATGATAAAAGCATGCACTACACCTATGGGTCTAATGACCGTAGCTGTTGAAACATAAAATAATAAATCAATTGAATACACTGCTTTCGTCAGCGGCTCATTTGAATGATGCTGCAGGCCTGTTGATTGACAAGCAGGCATCAAGAACATTACACTACACAAAACTACTACGTTTTTACGCGAACACAATGGGTTTTATGTGTATTTCAAACTAAGATAACTTCAGGTAATGCTAATAGGTTTTAGAAACTTAATTTATCATCGAAATAATGTCACAATAGAACATTAAGAAACGATGACGTAATGATGGGTGTGATATTACGATACGAGCGAGGAACGAGAAGTATCGTAAACTTCACACAAGTGTATTAATACCCATTACATCGAATTTCACACAGTACTTTTTCTTCGTAACTTTTATAAACTTTTATATTGAATCTTTTCGAGGCAGTTGACATGCAGGATTCAGCCAAGGCCACCTAGCGGACAGATCTCTGCTCTACCCTGTCGCAGGTGGCTTTGGTTGACCAGTCATTTGGCGTGAGAGTACAAAAGAAAAACTTAACTTACTAAAAGAATATGTTTTCATGAACCAAAAGACAACCACACGTCAGCAACAAATAACACAATATGACTTGCTTTTTGATCTTACCGTCAGTCAAATGTTCCTACTAATCCAAATAACTACCATTGCGCTAGTCAAATAGGTTAAATGTGAAATTACGATCCAATTTATTTTAAATAATATTCCATTTATACAATTACTAATAATAAAATAAATTCAAACTGATTAGCATAATACAATAATAAATGCAATTTTAATGCACACAATCGAATAAAACATTTATTAGAATAATTCTCAATGATTAATTGTCAATAATTGTTTTGTAAACATCTCTGATTGGTCAACAACCTGTATCATAACGACATCTGTATCCTAATTAGTATCATTATGCAACAGTTTACTGCCATTAAATGACAAAATTATACAATGGGAGTAGAAAAAATTATTTTAAAATTAAGATTACTTTTAGGTGCACAGAAGGCAAAATTTCACAAAGTAGGGAGCCAATATCCTACCAAAGTTCATTTTACCGACCAACACAGCTCACGTAGAATCAGTAGATAGGTTACACAGCAATAAGCCCGCGAACAAATGGTCGAAAGAGAAATAAATCGATAAATAAATTATACCAACACAAATAAAATATAAAAACATTATGTTTGTTTTCAAGCACGTTAACCGGTAATCTCCCCCTGAGTTTACCGATTTTACGCTGACGCTTAATTGAGAAATATATACAAGTATTGTGCAGATATTTGAACTTTTAAGGGTGTTTCCTTAACTGGAATTAAGCCAAAACAACAGCTCGAGGGAAACAAGCGCGCAAACGGAGCGGAAGGGAGAAATCCATAGCCAAGACGACGAGGGGGGGGGAAGGAGGGTACCGGATACTGAGGCGCTCTGTGCTTGGAGAGAGGTAATCCCCGCGGATGCAGGGGGCGCTGGAAAATTCGCTGACTCGCCGGGCAGGGGAATTGCAATGCATCCGAACGAACGGAAGCTTACGAAGCGAATTGCCGCAAGAATGAGGCGAATGAAAAGTCCTTCGTCGTTACGGTCAGTCGCTTCAGCATTTCATTTCACGAAGGTCGAGGAGGGTGGACGAAAGTTGCGGAATTGAGTGACAACAAGGAATTGCCGCGTTATCGTCTCCCTTGGGAACTTGGATTAAGTGTCCCTCGTTGTCAGTTGAAACAATTAAGTATGAAATCTTTGATAAAATGACAATTAGCAACGGAACTCATTGTCAATCAATTTTGCAATTTTGTAGATATTAAATTATTGATAATAATGAAAAGCGATCACACCAGAAAATTTAATGGTTGCCGTCCCATAAAATACAGACATACTCGTCGCGAATGAATGGCATGAGATGTAAAATATTAACATAAAAACGTATGTATCTGTTCTATAATTGAAGTTATTATTTAAAAATGTGCCCCAACAAAGAAATGAAATTCAAACTTTTTTTTAAAGTTAATATGTTCTTGATAACAAGTTGCAGCTCAGTAGTCTTTTCTTACAATAATGTTGACTAAGCAGTGTTATTTAAATCCAGAAAGGTACTACAGACACTATTTCGTATCTTTTGACCCTTTAGGCAAATCGATCTATTTCTGAAGTAATGCTAGCCACTGAAGTGTACTTATTTTATCTCTATCAAAGATTTAACTGATATTTTGATATCACAAACTCGTATTCACTATAGATTATTGATAGGGTCCCATCAGTCGCTATCTGAACGAGCATTCAAACAATCAACTGCTCTGATTGGTAGTTTTTGGTGGTTTCTCCGATCAACACCAGTCGCGTGCTGAAGCAGTACTCTAACAAACAGGCCGCGGACCACGCGTAATCCATCCTCTTAATTATCCTAATCTACCTCCTTACGTATCTACACACTTACATGCATTACATAACCACACATATAAAAAGCTTTTCCCGGCTAGGGCTGCGCCCAGCTTGGGGGGCGTACCTAGATGGATATATCCCCTTCAAGCCGACGTGTTGGTCGGCGCCGCATATCATCATCCAGCGAGAACGAACACCGCCACCTCCCGCGATGAAACCTTCATTACACTAACGGGACTAATGACTTAAGCAGTTGACATTCCCGTAATCAATCAATCAATCAAGTCCTTCATACAGACATTGACGGATTAAGGATAATGTATCTGAGGGATCCAGCACTCACCTATCGGTCTTCTGCTTCTCGCTCTCGAGCTCGCGGTAGGTCTGCTGCAAGCGGTCCGTCAGCACCTCCAGGTTGCGGGTGAGCTTGTAGTCCGCCTCGAACTGCTCGGACATGAGCACCAGGTCTCGGGTGGCGTCGTGCAGCGGGATGTCGCTGATGAACAGGCCGCGCCTGCGCACAGCACACGTGGAGGCGTAAGTGCGAAACTGGGTAATTACCGAATTAGCCGGTTAATGTTCACATTATCCAAAATTTGGTGGTTAAATTGCGAAGAAGAAACATATTACAAACATCGGACTTAATCCGGATGACATTAACCGTCAGACATCACGAGGTGGAGCCTGTGAGTGAAGTATGTAACGATAGGAGGAATTGTTGATGTGTGGTAAACAGGGATCAAACTCCTGGTCGTAAGTTTGTGGGGCTAGAAAGAGTCGATGCCTATAACAGAAGAAACAGTAACAGCTGTATTGCTGACGATTCGACAGTTCTTGCTTCAGACTGTGATCCAGTAGAGGTTTGAAGATTGCTTCAGGAAAATTTCAACAAAATACAAACATGGCTTGGACTCGTAGAAGACGTATTTGGCGAATCAGAGGAAATGAAAGCAAATCAAATCACATCACTTTCAACATGAAGAGAAGAATTTGTCCCCCAGTGCAACTGAACAGAACTAACTTACCACAAATAGATTTTGTAAGATATTTAGGTGTTTATCTTGATACGAGACGTATGTGGAAGAAACATTGTGTGTAAACGAAAAGAAGTTCAGTTAAAGTAGAAAAGAACTGTATTGGTTGTTAGGTAGAAACTCAGTGGTAGCTTTATACAATAAATTACTCATTTATGAATTATTAAAGACTTTTTGGCACGTACTGCATACAGCTTTGGGACACCAGTAGCCAATTCAATATCCAAATCTTTCGAATATTTCAATCCAGAGTATTAAGAAACATTGGCAATGCCCCCTGGTACATTCAAAACGATATAATTCACTCCGATTTTAAAATGGCAACTGTTAATGAAGACATAAATACATTAATTGTAAATATATTAAAAAATTAGAATGCCATACCAATACTTTAGCCATAAATCTGTTAGATAACAATTTAGAAATAAGTCTTACAAAATTCAAGCATCTATATTTTCCTCGCAGATTCTGAAGTGTTGTTAAATGTGTATCAACTGTATTAATGACGAGATACTAATTTGTATCTTCTTCAATCAATGCTAATTATCTAGTCAAAAATATTCCTTGTTGTCCTCATACATGAAAATATTGTAAATAAACCTTTAATAAAAAAAGAGAGAGAGTCATATTATGTAGAGTCGAGTTCCACTGTCAGTGAAACATTTCTGTTGACGTATCACAAAATCTAACTTCACCACATGTAAATTCATGCTCCACTACGTCACGAATTTCCAAAATGAGGAGGTTCTTGCTTTCTGCTTTCGCGATTTACATTAAATAACTCAAGCGTCTGCACAACGCAAAATGTTTAACGCTTTTTTCAACAATACTATTTGCGAACAACAAGAGACCTCTCTCCCTCCCTCTCTCTCTCTCTCGAACAATGACCGTACTGTGTCAGAGTCCTGCGGCCAATACTAACTTTAACGGGATAAAGACGGTAATGACCCGTTCGTCTTATAAACAAATTATTGTACATCATCTGGATAATGTGCGGTTTAACCGGACACTCCTAAAATTAAACACGTGTGAATCTTTATCCGTGCAAGGTACTCTCCGGAGGCGAGGCGCAAGGCGCCATATTAAGCGCGGTCATCCTAGTGCCATGTACAAGAGCGGAATGGGAGGATATTATCATTACCCAGCGTGGGCGAAGATTGTTTTCATACCGATTATGACTGAGCGGTGATTAAGTCCACAAGTAGAGTTGCAGTCAAGTTGTAACTCTTAGGAAATGGGTAGATTAGGGCAATCAAGTGCTTGTTTCATGTTCCAAAGTTTTAGCATTTACAAGTTCACAGTATTCTAAAAGCAGTACATGCCTGTTGAAATAGACCAATTGGACTGGGGCTCGATAACCGCACGTGCCACATTGGTCCACACACTCGCAAGTCGTCATGTGCGTTCCTGATCACTGGTTGCTACGTGTCCTCATGGACACTCTCCGACTCATTTAACGACTTTTCGGTACGGAAGGGAATTACTCCCAAGAGCTTCCACCAGTTCTCTGAGACATTTTTGGGATTTTTACCCATGGAAAACCGCTGACTTGGAGTATTAGGCAGCTGGAAACATGTTACATTCATCTCGCACGGCAGTAGTCCTACAACTGATTTCACGTTCCTATTTGTGCTAAAGGAGGCACTCACACACGCTACTGCAGCACTTTTTTCACTCTAGAAATAACATTGTGCCATTAGATGCACATTTTATTCACTCACTTCATGAACGCAAAAGAAACACAACCTTCAAAAATTGTTACGAACTACCGTACGACTAAACTGAGTTCCCTCACGTCACTAAAGATCCTAGAAGCGTAACACTACCTCCAGCCTCCATTATAAGGAAGGAGCCACTAGTTTATTGAATCGCTATGCTGCCAATTTCGTTTCATAAATGCATACACCTCATACAATAAAATAACACACTAGTTTCCTCGTTGTGATTCTCCCTGCCAAGAAGAAATATAAAAATGTTTAAAAGAAGATTTGAAGCATTGTAAATGAAAGTATGGTAATTTTTTAACGTCCTTTTAATTAAAGTACAGTAAATACTCAACGTACGTTAAATAAAAGTACCATTTTAAATTAAAGTACTTTCAATTTAAAAATTGAAAGGATGTTTGTATACTTCAGACAATAGTCAGTAGAAATTTTTGTAACCAAACAATCCTAACATAGAGGTAAAAATTCAATTCAAAGTAAAATTAATAAACTTACCGTGTAAGATCGTCTAAGTTGACAACACTAGGATAGCAGAGGAAGATCATGAGGTCTGATTCAGGAATGTAAAGCATTTGACCCTGAAAAACAAAAATAAATTGGCTTAGAACATATTAAAGTTTGTAATAAACAATCGGTTGGAGAGATGTTAGAGACAGTCACTGAAACAATTGATGCTTCTTTTTCAATACGCGAAAGATTTCTTGAAACACGGTGGGTCTAAACTTACGACTCATCAGAATCTTTTGAGAAACTAAACTATACCCCTTCACGAAACATGGCAACCAGGAGTAGAAGTAACATCGTCCAAGTCAGGACTGAGCTGAAGTGATCAGCCTACATGGGGAACCCTGGCCCACCTCAGAGAGCCACCGATGTAGCCCGCTGCTTGTTAAGTCTGCAGGGGTTGGGAGGGGAGTCAGCTCTAGTCAAGTTGAAGGCAATGGTATGCGAGTCGACACGCGGGTACAAATTGCCCTCTATTCTTCCATTTGAGCAGCCCTGATCTTGGTGACCTACGGCGCTCCTAAAACCATTTTGCAGTTATACTGAGAGGTCTCTGAACATTTGTCCCTGAACAACAGGGGGGGACTACATTACTGCAACCCCTTTACCATTACACTTTATTATTTACATACGACATTGTATTTTACTAGAAAATATAAAAAACTGCACGGAAAACTAAATTCAAACTTGAATTATACAATTAATCAATGGAATTGATTTTAAGCTCAACTTTTTAAAGGGTTACTTAGAAGCTTGGAGATTCTATTCCCCGTATGTCGTATCCCCAAATTGTCAGGTTAAAAAGAGGGGAAATTAAAAAATGAACATATTACGAAAACAATATGTTTTACAACGTAATGCTATGCCCCCCCCCGCATTTTTTTACACTCCGATGACCCCAAACGGCTGCTTGAGAACTATTGACTACGATGGTACCTTGAGTCGCAGGGATCTGTATTCTGCAGCCACGTCTCCCGTCACGTGCATGGCGCCCGGTTTGGTCTTGAGGACGTACACTGTGTTGATGTGCGACAGAATGTTGTCGAACGTAAGCTCGAGGTGAGGCCGCACCTGCAACAATCAGAGAAATGCGACTCTTAAGAAACGATGCTTTGTGTCTCCATCTTTACCAAAAACGAACTCTTCACATTGATGTTTGCTTTTAATTAAGTAAAATAATTATCTCTTCTTCTGTATAATTTACTTATAAAGCCTATTATTTTGTATTTACGTTTTAAATTATTTTACACTGGAATAATTCATAGAATAGGATTAGGAAGAACAAATAATTTGGTTGCTCTCCTGTAAAATTCCTGTTCTGGAGATAAATGGAATTGCTTCTACCTTCGTATTTAGATGTTAGGACTGGCCGCAGCAGATATCAGGGAGGCTTTGGGGTAGTGGAGGTAGCAGCGGAGATGACCGGGCGGTGTGAGGGCAGATCGAATTTTGAACCGGGCGAAACGAAAAATGGTAGTCAAGAAATCAGGTCGATGGAAAGTGATAAGTTCTTGTGATAAAAACGTGAATTTGGTAGTTTTGGTGAATTTAAAAAGGACATTCAGTATTTTAGTGCCTAATGACGAAGCGTCTATGTGCTGAATATCTTATATTTCTTACACGTGTTTATTAGTGAAATGAAATTATGTACAAGAATTGGGGATGCAAAGTTACTAAAACTGTGAAGAAAAAGTCATTGCAATTATTGCCTCTTGAGGAAATTCTAAGAGCTGATATTACAAATGTTAACTGAGAATAATTGTTCTAGAAGCAATTCAATTGTTCATTACCCACCCATTGATAATACTAGTTATCCGAATTCTTTAAAATATCAATAAAAGATACTCTCAATTTTGTATACACAATTTGTCAACAACAAACATTTTAATATATTTTACTATAAGTGTATGATACGTTTTTTATTTACACATACTTGGTCAACGTTTAAAAATATGTCAGATATATTGAAAGGAGTGTACTATTTCTTTTTTTGAATGTATATATGTATAGAAACACTCGCGCGTTCATGTGTTTGTAAGTTGTTCATCGTATTACTTTAGGATAGCGTATTGTATTGTAGTACTGACGTGTACATTCAAGCATGATGCATGTGCTAAAATATCCAGAAGTGATACAGACTGGAATTATTTCATGGTGTTCTTCCACGCTACACCACAGCTATGAAAATAGTAATAGTGATAGTGTAATACGGGATTTAAGAACCTCATTTATACGCGGTCGTAAGTTTTCTTGCTTCCTTTCGTTATTGTCTCTTATTATGCACTGTTGTTCTCTCTAATCAGAAAGAACGACATTCTAACTCGTGAAAGAAAGAAATCGTGATAAGGGATGCTGATTTATGACCTTCAGAACAAGTTCAAATCTTTGACTGCTTTATATAATGTTAAATCAAGTTAAATTTAATTTAATTAAAGTCTGATGGATCAGATTTTAACGATTTACATTATGACGGAAAGGGAATAAGTATTTCACAGCATTTCTTGCAGAGGGTTCCTTGAAAATCCTTCCAAACAATTTGCTATATAATTCTTTCAAAATGATCAAGAACGATAGATGAAATTGTATATTCTCTTCTACATTGTAGAAATACATAGGCTTAAGAAACAATGCCACCATTTTTAATTCAAATGAGCTTGCTGCTTGAAACTCAAACTCACTCTTAAACCAAGTGAAATAAAAATGGTATAATTTTTTGAAAATAATGTAAATAATAATAATAATAATAATGCAATATGTTTTAATTATATATATATATATATATATATATATATATATATATATATATATATATATCACCCAAGATAACGGACCGGAAGAGCTCGAGTCTCGACGGTGGCAGGATTTTCGACTCTAGCTTTTCAGCTAGGTCAATTCAGTCACTGTCTGGAGGAGAATTCTAGCGGCCGGCTGCTCTGATTGGTAGTTTTCCGTGGTTTCTCCGACCAACACCTGGCGAATGCAAGAGCAGTACCCTACCAAACGGGCCAGGGACTACGCGCGATCTTTCCTTCCTCTTCCTTGTCCTATACTCTCCCCTTACATACACACTGTTACACTAACATGCACTACACTACCACATATTCTGAGAGGCCGGTCGGGAGCTTAGAGCTTGTCCCGGCTGGGGCGGTGCACCGCTGGTGGGAGAGTCCTGGTTAGGGGGAAACCCCACTAACCGACAGTAGGTCGGCGTCGGATCTCGCCTTCCAGCGGGGTAAGATCACCGCCATCTCTCGGGGGAAAAACATGCACTACACTAACGGAACAAATTACCAAAGCAGTTAACGCGCCCGGAAACTCGAAAAAACTTAATCAATCAATTGCATAACGAGAGTATGTAGATTTAAATTATGCATAATAATAATAATAATAATAATAATAATAATAATAATAATAATAATAATAATAATAGTTATTCATGATACGAGTAGTGCAAGTGACATTTTATTTTGCGAGTAGGTCACGTTGAGAAACGAGACCGATAGGACGAGTGGCGCAATCCTACGGGAAAAATAAAATCCGTTTTACTACCCCAGTCATTCGCAGCACTAGTGATAAAAATTGAAGTTTTTGCATTCTCGGCATGCCATCAAAGTAACCGTTTTTACTAGTGGCTATTTAAAACAAATTTTATTGTCTTCTGTAAAATCCCTGTTTTGGAGATGGATGTATTGTTTCTTTAACGTCGATGTGTAGGATTATAATGACAATTTTCATAAAAATAACTATTAGAAGGAGAAACGTGGAAGTGAAACAGAATCGACGTCCAAGAGCCAATGAAAATCTGATGGATGACGAGAACGGACGACGGGACGGCTATTTTATAGCGCGTGACATTTTTCTTCCATTTCTACATTGCACTGTTTTATTTCGTAACACATAGTAGTTACCAACCTGAACAAGTAGCCGAGCCATATATCTACCTATAACTGCTGAGTTTGTTCTTACTCTTGCTCGTACAACTTTGGATTATCATTTAAGGAGAAGCCCTGAATCAG
>BLKR01008182.1:0-24462 GCA_011170035.1 Teleogryllus occipitalis
CGCTCCACGCCCCTCGCTCCACGCCCCTCGCTCCACGCCCCTCGCTCCACGCCCCTCGCTCCACGCCCCTCGCTCCACGCCCCTCGCTCCACGCCCCTCCCACTACTCCCCTCGCTCCTCCACGCCCTGCGATCCTCCACGCCTCTCGCCCGAACACCTTACGCCCCACGCCTCACTCTCAAGGCCTTACGCCCGTCTCCTCACGCCACCCCCACCACGCTTCATGCCCGCCGCCCCGCGCCCCACGTCCCATGACTCATGTCCCACGCCCCACTCTCCAGGCCACACGCCCCACGCAGTCTCCCAAGCAGACTCCGACTCCAACGCCCAAGGGTTCGTGCGCAGATTTCCACGATTAGATCCTTTGTGCCAAGGCTCCTTTGCACACACGAACACACTATTTACTGTTGAGAGAACATTGCATTACCACAAGCACCGCCATCGTCACTACCACCACCAAGTTAGAAAAAACATCTTACAAGTGTCGCAGAAGCTAATTAGAAAAAATATACTACATTGACGTTATAACACTCTTGAGTTTTTGAATATATATTTTCCGTGCAGTTTTCTTAACAATATACGAGGGAGTGTTGTGACAATTTTGCTGTCCTATTTTCAAACCTCTGGGAATGTGTCTTACCTAGGGCTTGTACTCGGATATGGAGTAAAGTTTGCCCAAAAAGACAGCACTATCCTTTTGTTAAATATTATAAGAATTTTTAATGCTCATTCGGTTGGTTATGTTGTTAACTGATTCTAAACATCAATATTTTTAGTAAAATCATTATTTCCTTTCGTTATGTTTACTAAGTAATTTTTGAGTATATTGCTGTACGGAGAAACCACTGCAAAATTTCTGTAACATTAATGTCTATAACGTTTGATAACGTTAAACAGTAAATATTTAAACGGCTATTGTGTCTATTACATTTTCCTGTCATAATTTTAACATAAAAGAACTAGTTGAAGTAAAAGTAAACGTATTTATTGTCTTTCTCAATTTTCACTATTAGCTAAAATTTGACCTTTTTTAAAATTTAATGATCATGAAAAATTACCAACCAAGAATGTTTGCAAAAACGAATATTTCTCTAGTGTATAAAATATTTCGTCCGATCGTTTATAGAAAACATCCTGATGGTCGTCACAACACTAACGCCCGTCTTTAATATTTAGTCACCGAAAGACTATGAATAGTTAACATTAATATTAAATAAATTCGTATGGAATATTAAACAAAGTTCGAAATATAATTTGAATATTTTCATGAAACAAAATATTATTTGCAATTGAATTATGAAAAACATGGTGACTTCAGTCCTGAATTCAGATTATACGATGTCTGGATATTTGGAACATCGGAACTCTCTTGATGCTGTATTTCCAATTTTCATACAGTTTTCTGGCCCAGCTGTCTCTCCAGTCGAACAGTTCGACATTACTTGCAAATAAGTAAAGAGATACTCGCTCTACATCCCTGTTAACTGGAATATATTTCAAACTAGTGTACGATGAAATCGGGAACCGTGATCTTTCACCGAAATTGACTCGAATTGAACTCCCCAGTATCTTCAACCCTCGTTGTACACACTGTAACATCCAGTAGAGGAATACAGAGAGTAATTGACTCACCTAACTGCTCGGTTTTAGAACATTTCTAAACATTATATCGTAATGAAAACTGAAGCCTACGTACCTTTTACATTTCGAAGGCACGAGACGCGCTCTTCCTAGCGCCCAGTTGTTTAGCAAACATCACCTCTTTTGCATTTTCCATTTTCTCGGGAAATATTCGGATCGCATTCGAAGGCATTGAGCGCCTCTAAGGGAAGATGGGGTGGGGGAGGAGGGGAAGGCTTCCAACGCGCCGGCCCATCCCCTGCGTCCGTAGCCAGTTCATTGCCATGGGTTCGGCCGATGAATAAGTAACGGGATGACTTCATGAATGAACGTGGAGAGAAATGAAAATCAGAGACGTCAATCGCGTCAAATTAAATGGTAGGATCGCACTGTCAGGTTTAATTTTGTTTGCAATCGCTTGCAGGGCATGTTTCCGCTCAGGTATTGTGTCGGTTTGCACTCCCCGGCCGCTCTGCCGGCCGCGCCCAATCCGACGCGTGGGCGCCTGAACTCTCGCCCGCTCGCCGCGTTCTATAATCGAAGCGATAAAAATAGTGGTGGAATCGCAATTTGCGAGCAACCTCAAAGCGGCGGCTTGTGATAAAAAATTCAGGGCAGGTGGCGGCGGCGCGACCGCATCCAGTCCCCGCTGGCGCCTCCTCCCCCACTCCCTATTTGCGAAATCATCAATATTCCTTCGCGCCAGTGGCGCGGGGTTACATCGCGTTTGTCGGCACGCCACCCGGACCACCCACGCCAGCCCAAGGCCGACCCCGCCCCAGCCCTCGACCACGGCCACGGGCCACCGGCCCTCAGCCTCCCCCCACCCCCACCCCCACCCCCAACAGCGTCACGCACGCACGTCACATGCAGAGGAAGCGCAATGAAGAGGAAAGCTGTCTTCATTACTTCGATATCATCACCAGCAATAGCGTTTAGGCCGCTTTAGACTGTTGTGGCTAAGTTATCTAGCGATGACCATCCTTTCTTCGTCTTCCTTCCACCCTTCTCTCATTTGGCGTGAAATAGTGAGGGATGCGTGAGCATTCTCTCGCTGTTTATCCATAAGTGAAATAATGCTATGTCTTCTGCGACATTTGATAGATTTTTATATAAAATAGACATAGCATATTCTTAAATTTCGTATAGTGCTATAACTTTTTTAACTACGTGTAAAATAAACAAGTGATGTACTAAAACCTTCCCAAATTGGCACAAAGCCCGTTTCACAGTGTAAAAAGTTGCAATGGATTTTAGTCTCTTCCACTTTTTTCTCCCAGATTACCATTACTTATTGGCGTAAATCCAATTGTAACATTGAAGTCGTTGCTTAAAATTAGATAATCATTTTACCTTTTTGTTAATAACCTTCCGCAATTCTTTGTAATATTTACTTGTTCCTATCTTTCTGTCTTCGGGTTCACACCCACTAATAATAGAAAGATATTCACTCTTTGCTTTTGTTGTTACGGAGAGGATTCATTCTGACATAAATGCCTTCGACGATTAGAAAAGGAAGAACAGTTCTCTTCGCGGATGATACGAATATTCTCTGTAATGAAGAAACAGTAATTAGGTGATTCGAGTTAGTTTCGTAATAACAAATAAATAGTAAACGAAGGGAAAACGATTTAGATCTTTTCGATTTCGAAGTTTTCCATTTCAAATAAACAATTGTGTACTCCATTCAAAATAAAATATGTGCAATATATTGATGAGAAGGTAGCAAAATTTTTGTGTCTATCAGTTAAGTCTAACCTCAAATAAAAAACGTTCAATTTAATTATGTGAACACAAACAAACTTATGTTCATTATGCTACGCGTTCAAAATTGTTTCACATTCAGTCGGCAATCATACGTATATTTCCCGAACCAATATTACGTATATTTCCTGAATGTTCATTCCCGCCTAACCTATGGATTAATATTCTCAGGAAACACACCTTTCTTGGGCTGCAATAGTAGTACAAAAAATATCGGGGATAGAGATAAACGAGTTTGATATTTTACCTTTATTGTATTGCATCATTCTCGCATTCACATTTCTGGCATTTATTGATGGAATACTGTACTGGAAGACATGCTTCTGTTGCTGTTGGAAGGTATACCAATCTTCAATTCTGGAGAGTGCATTAACTCAAAATTCTTATTTTTGTTGTGCCACTATTGCAGCCCACGAGAGATACACTATAACTCCCCATGTTTTAGATTGCAGAGAATAATTGTACCAATAATAAGCAAATACCCACGTGATTCTCGTAAATTTCTATTTATTATACTATGAATTCTACAAATGCCTGGCCTCTTTATTTAAAAATTTACTTTCATTGTTTTGTTAATAATAACTTACCCAAGTTGAAATATATTTTCAGCAAATATAAATATCAATAACTATAATAACTAGAAACGTATTCAATTGGGTTGCATAATTGTTATACCTTCTTTTAGGCCTTTCTTTCGCCTCTGGATATAAATGTAGCTTCACTATTTCGCACGATTTGTTGAGCTTTCCTTTCCCTAGTTGTGATAAGAGTATTGCCGAGGATGTAGATGGAGATATAGGAGACATTGCTATTTTGCTAACAGTACTATAAAATCAAATTTGTAGTTTGTTTGGGGATGCAAATAATGTTTCTATAACTCTAAAGCGAAAATAAGTAGTTTTCAAATGTTGCTAACCTCCCTTTGTAAAAGAAATAAATGGAATATGGGAAAATATCAATCTGCGCACGTTTCCTTCAACTCAATAACTTCACTTTCACCTTTTTACCTTATAGATGTACATGATAAAATTAGCTATAAAAAGTAAAATTGGGAAAATGAACTTCTGAAGTTCAAGGATATGTGCGTAGATTTATACTTTCATCTATATGCCATTGAGAGTTTTTACCTCATTTTAACGAAAGTAAATTAAATCAAATCAACCCTTCATGTCTATGAAGAAATCACCGAATTCATTTGGGGAACCCGGGGCGCTTGGCCAAGTGCTTCATTCGGATGGATCATTAAATTATCATTGCGATAATGTCAAATGCTCGGTTTATTGAGAACATTTGAAGGGAAAAACCAGAGCTTAACTTAGAGCATTAATTAATTATGTGAAGTTTGATTCTTGCATTTGTGTCTATTTTCTTTCTGTTCTTTCTTCCTGTTCTTCTTCTTGTTCTTCTTCTTGTTCTTTATGTTCTTCGAATCATCGAGCATTACATTGATTTTATTTAAAATGTTAACTTAAACAGTTTAAACAGCAAATTGTTTACTTAAACAGCAGAGACTATGTGACTATTTTTGAGAGCAAAGGATTCGTTGGTATAACGGTCAGCGTACCGGACTGTTGTCCCCGAGTTTGCGGGTTCAAACCCCATCGAAGCCGTGGATTTTTAAGAGCGAAAAAATCCTCCGTACGCTAGGGGAAGGCGTACGGAAGTAAAGCCGGCTGTCCCATGTAGTAGATTTACTGCATGTAAAAGATCCCCAAGCCTAAAAGAAGCATCTGAGAGAAATAGAGATCCGCCTGTTTCGTGGCCCAAGATAATACCTCCTTTCTCCGCTAGGTTGTGAAAGGAGCGTAGTGAAATTTGCGTGGTTAGACGGAAGAGCGAGCCTGCTGGCCCGAGTCTCGCCACGTAAAATAAGGCATTAACTAATTAACTAACTAACAAATATCTTAACGATTTGCTTTGTGAGGATGGAAAGTGGGCCAGTCGAGCTCCTGCGCGCCCGCTGACGTGTGGGGCAGTTGTAAGTCCCCCTCCGTCCGTCGTTCGCCTGGGCGCGGACGGGTTGGATTAGGCGGCCGTATGTCGCTGTTCGCGTGTGGCTGTACACGGGGGAGCAGAACCCGCTCGCGACAGGTTATCAGGCGCAACACGTATTTTAAACGCATGTTCAGCCGTCATACGCCACCGAACCTTAGCTCGTAATGCTACTTGTTGTGCAAAGGACAAACTCATTACACACGAGTTGTCAGATAGGAGTTTATGAATTTCATACGTGACTCTGGCGTTGAATTAATGCGCTCTGAGTATTGCAACGATCACGAAAGTCTATCTGGGACACCGACGCAGCCTTCTACCACGTGATATTCGCCAACATTGCTTCTTCGCCCCTGCGCCGGTCTGCTTTTAACGTTCCGCTCTCACAACCCTGGCGCTCTGGAAGTTCCCTCAATTCGAATTTCTTCCGTAAAGAACTTCTGGAACATTCTATCGACTACAACACCTGATTCGTCGGAATTTCGCTGTTCGAGAACATTCTACCGAACTCGTTACCTGATGTGCTGAGGACTGCGTGTTCTAGACCTTTGGTCTACTCCTTTACTAAGATTTGGGAACTGGGCCCACTCTCGAACATGGTCTCGTAATGACGTCGTTGATGTGCTCAACGCGCTCTCGTTTCCTCAAATTGTGGGACGTCGTCTTGTTTGAGCCCGCGTGCGTGGCTAATCTGTTGAGCTCTCGTGCTCTCGGCGAAATATTGTTCTGTGCCGGCCTTCGCACGTTGCTTTTAAATGAATGTCGCTCTTGTAAAATTGCGCGCACCTCTAAACTCGGGTCTGCGGGCACTAGAGAGAGTAATGGTTTTGTGGCCCTCAATTGTAAAGCGAGGGTACAAGAGCTGAGGGATGGCCAAAGCGAGGCGAATCGAAAGCCTGCAGCCCGAAGAGAGGCACTGCGGACGTGCAGGCGTCATCCACTGCACTACTTTTCTAGTAACACACTCTATTATTATCGCGTTGCTTATTTGAAAAGGAAACACACAACACACACGTTTGCGAGCGGATTAAATGGGGACGTGTGAGAAAGAGCCATTGGTTGATAGCAGTCCTCGTCCGTACGCTCGGCTCGCACGCGAAGTGTAAAGCAGTGCAGCTGACGGGCGTGGAATGCGGTGCTACGAAGAGCGCGGGGCCACAACGGCAGCGACCTCCTCGGCTTCAACGGCGGCAGCGAGCGACGCCACTCGGCCAGCAGAGGCGATGGCAAGGGCGTGGGTGTTGGCGGAGCGGGCAGAGACGGCAGGGGCGGGAGGGCGGGGGTTGGGGGATTCGTTGGCGCCACTGCCTCGCAACGCTCGGCTCGCCGCCCGCCGTCCGCCCGCCCGCCCGCCCGCCCGCCCGCCGCCCCTGGCCCGCCACCCGCAAAAACATTAATGGAGCAATGTCGAAATTACGGCTCTTGACGTGCCATTTAAGTCTGTCATCCTGCGACAGAAATGTATTTTGTTCCTATCGGATAAGAGAAGGCAACGTGCGCGAAATACAAGGCTGGCGGTGCCGTGCATAACTCATGTCTCGCTCGTTTAGTGCGTGCCTCGCGTTGCGAATCAGCTTGCGCAGATCGCGTGGGCGGAGGGGGGCGTCGATCGGTTTTGCGAGCCGACCTAGTACTGCCCTGCACTTGCTCTGCCTCGCGTTCCTCTCCTTGGTTCTGAAGCGGTCTACGGGCCCGCCCCCGCTCCTCTCACTTCACCCGTCGGTCTTCCTGATTTCCCTGCCCTTCTGTGCCCGCCCAACCCACACCCCCCGTTTCCAGCTTCGATCTCGCCATGCGTTCCTTTTCCTCCATTCTCGTCTTTCCTGTGCTGTTCTTCATTTCCTGTACTGCTCTTTGCTCACCTCCCTTCTCACTGCGTGCACGTTGGTGCCTTCCCGGTCGCACACCCTGTTGCCTTCTTTGTCGCCCACTGGAATTACCCCCTATGTTATCTATACCCTTCCTGCGCTGTGCGCTGCCTCACTCCCTACTGTCCAAGATGCACTCTCTATTTGGATGTATGTACATATGGTTACGTATATCCACGACGTTATTCGTCGACAAAATTCTCGTAACATTTGTAATAACGGAAAGTTTGAATCATTTCTCTTAAAATGTTTGCGCACACAATATAGAGTTAAAATGTCGTTTGCAGTAGCGAAAAAAATGAGTAATGTTAAATTGTCCGAGGGTAACTGATAGGGAAAGAGAGAGAACCGTACAGGAAGACCACACTTTTCGTAAAGCGATAGCAGGAGTAGAGAAGACTGAGGCACAAAAATTGGAACATTCAGGAATCCCTTACGTTGAAGGTGAATAACTTCAATTTATTTGTACAATTAAAGAAGTGTATATTTTAACATTTTGTGGTTATAGTCACGAAATTATTAATGGTGAACAAAAAATATAAAAATAACTATTTTCAATGAATGACCCATCGTGCCCCATGCCTGGGGACACCGCAAGTCAGTGTATTGGATACAATGGGTCATAATTATTCCATCATAAGTACCTCTTTTTTATCATTAAAGAGCCATTTTTTTAAATAAAGAATTTGACTAGCACAAACTACATGTGTTCACGGAAATGCACTCCATGGAAAATTAAGATTATGGGGGGGGGGGATAATTGCCATCAGTGCGGACACAACAGCACGTTCTTACAAGAGTTCCGTTCTCAGCACTTTCCAGTGGACACAGCGTTGAAACCGTTCTCAGCAATTACCTTTCTGCCATTTGGAATTGTTAATGTTTTTCTTTCATCTAAATTGAAGACGTACGTGGGATCACTTAGTTTAAGTTCTCGCTTTATCGATTGATAATTGTTGAAGAAAAGCCTGCCCGTTTTGTCGATTCAATGCCACGAATAAGATTACACACATCTGGAGAACGTATGGACAAATCTTTATTTATTTTGAAAAATTCTGCTAACCAGGAATTTGTTTTTAATCATTAATCTGGATATTTAACGTTATTTGTAACAGCGGTTTGTGGCATTGTTTGATGTGAAACAGTAAAATATTTTTCAGTCAGTAGTCATTTCTACCTGGACATAAGTAAAAACTTGTTTAGGCTGTAGTTTGATATGAGTTTACTTCTGCACCAGAAAGTGAGTTTATCTTTTTGTTTCCCTCTTTACATCACATTCATCGCCTGCACTTCTTATGCTTCTACCTTCTGCAACCAAATTAATTATTCTCTTCATGTGTGTTTCTTCGTATATCCTTTTGGTAGTTTTTCTCTTGTATGTTCAATCCATATCTGGTGAACATGTGAAAAAAAATTGCAGTATATGACCCATTGTGCCTGTCATCATCTGGCCCATTTTGCCGCTGTAGTTTATTTTCAAAGTGGTCAGGTATGATCTATAAAACTAGTTACATAACTTACCTACATTTCAGGAAGATGATAAAAACTTAGGGAACTACCATCTTACACTACAATAGCAGGATTAAAATGAGGAGATATAGTATTAAAACAAATATTAGTTGCTAGAAATTTACTTCGAAAGGAAAAATATCAGTTAACACTTTATGCTTCCTTAAACAATGAAGCCAGATCATTGCCATAGCCTAAATTGTAAGTATGGCCACACGGTAACATTTAATCATGATCGATTTGGCCATCCTAAACACCATGGACATTATCAAATATTCAGCGATTCAACATACCCCATGGCCCATGGTGTACCGGTCTCCCCTACTATAGAAGATGATTTCCTTTATCATAATATTACATCATTATGACCAGTAATTAGCAGGGATCATTTTACCTGTCCTTATAAATATCAAGCGAGCACGTGTCGAGCCAGGGCCTTGTGTTCTCGTCGCACAGAGAGAAACCTTGGCGGGGAATTGCAATCTCCCACTTTTTTAAAAATGTTTATTATTATAAATTTATTTTTGGTTCACATTACATTGTTCATTTTACATATTAACCGTGCAAATGTTTGATGGTCTTAATCTATTTTATACTAACTTAAACTAACTGAAAATTATAACTAACATTAACTAACATTACAATTATTTAAAAAAATATACAGTGGAATAGGAAGCAGGAAGCACTTCAGATAGGTATTATTCCAGGTTTGCGAAAATTTTATAGAATGAATAAAGTGGATATCTGATGTTAATTCTCGTTGGATAACTGGGGATTTGCCCAGTTTATAGAAGGACGATAGTTGTATTTGGAGAAAATAGATGTAAAAATTGTGTGCGAGATAGGCTATTTGATTTTTTATTGGATTTATACTTAAATCGTTATGCAGTGGGTTGTTACTGATAAAACAAGGTGATTTTGTAATTAATCTTAAGATTTTGTTTTGGATCACTTGCATTTTGTTTAGGTTTGTATTAGAAGCACTGGTCCAGATGGGACAAGCATAAATTAATGTCGGTCGGATTATTGATTTGTAGAGCAATATTGCATTAGATGTAGATAGTTCACTGTGTTGAATCAGTAAGGGTCGTATTTGAATTAGCTTAGTTTTGGCTTGCCGAGTTCTTACCTCTATGTGTTGCTTCCAGTTGAGTCGAGTATCGAAATTTAAGCCCAAGTATTTTATTGCTTTACTTGTTGGTATCTAATTGATGGTGTCGTTATTTATGAAGAGTGGAAGAGGGTGTGTGAATGGTTTCAATGTGAAAATTGGTGCTATAGTTTTCTTAGGTTCAACTTAATTTTCCGGATATTAGCCCAATTTGCATATACATGTAAATGATTTTGAAGCTGTGTTTGAAGAGTTGTTAAAGAGTTCCCTGAGATGTAGACTGCAGTGTCATCGGCAAATTGTGCGGTGTGGTGAAATAGGAATAGCTGCAGTGTATATATTGAACAACAAGGGGTTAAGTGATGAACCTTGGGGAACCCCAGCAGCAATTTTCCTTGGATTGAAGCAGTGGCCTTCGACTGATACTAAAAAAGTTATATTTGTGATATAGCTAAGAATAACAAATAATAGATAGTTGGGTGTACCTGTTGAAAATAGTTTAAAATAGAGAGCTGGATGCCATATTCTGTCGAAAGCTTACGAGAGTTCTATAAATACAGCGATGGTATGTTGACCCTTTTGGAATGCACCGTAAATATGTTCCGTAAGACTTAGTAGTGTTTGGGTGGTAGAGTATTGTGATTTGAAGCCAAACTGACGCTGTGGTATACTGTTTGTTTTCTTGATATGTTTGTTCAATCTGATGAATATTAATTTCCCTAAGATTTTTGACATTATAGGTAGCAGGCTGATAAGTCTGTGATTTTATGCTTTTGAGTGGTTCTTATTTAGTTTTGCTATTTGGTGAATGACTGTTTCCAATCCATATTTCAGGAAAATATCCGGTTCTCAATATAGAATTATAAATATTATTTAGAAAACAATGGCGTTCTCCGGTAGATTTTTAAAATGATTGTATTTATCTGAACGTGGCCTAGTGCTTTTTTATTTGGCATATCCTTTATTATTTTTCTTATTTCATTAGAAGATATGACTTGTATTGGGTGAGGAACATTATATAGGGGAGCATAGAACATTTTTAAAACTTAATCCTGTTTGGGATCTTTAGGGGAGTTATTGAGGGTAAAAGTGTTAACAAAGTGGAAGGCTAGTAATTCAGAGTTTCCATTGCGGAGAATTTTTTATTATCACTAGTTGCTAATAGGGAATGCTTATTCTCTTTTTAAGAGTTTCTTTGTAAATTGCCATAGTGAGTTTTTTAGCATTTAAATTATTGATATAGGAATTGTATTGTTATTGTTCATATCTATTGAGAACTTTTTTACAAATATTATTCAACCATTTTAGTTCTTTTTTAAAGAAGGAATTCTTAAGGAATTCCAAAGTCGTCTTATTTAGTTTTTTATAAGAATTAAAATAATTATATTAGATGGGAGCGGTTTATGTAGTATTTTGTTAACATCTAAATTTTTTTGTGGCTGTTGTTAATAGTACTAGTTATTTCGTTATTTTTTAAAATTGCAAATATGGCACGCAATATTGTAAGAAAACTATTAAAATTTTCAAAAAATATACATGACCTTAATGAAAGAACTATTTACGGACCACAAATTTCATTTGTGGAAATATCTGTCTTCAATTTTATAGTTGTTGGAAGACACTGAAAAAATCAAATTTTTGCAGTTTTCGAAAAGTTGCCGTTTTCGGCGGCGGCGATGGTGTAGCGGTTAGCGTATCGGACTGCTATACCCAAGTTTGCGGGTTCAAACCCGATCGAAACCGTGGATTTTTAAGGGCGAAAAAATCCTTCGTACGCCTTCCTTCGGAGGGGAAGTAAAGCCGGCTGTCCCATGTTAGTAGATTTACTGCATGTAAAAGATCCTCAAGCCTAAATGATGCCTCTGAGCTAAATTCAAATCGCCTGTTTCGTCGCCCAAGTAATACCTTCTTTCTCCCCTAGTAGGTGAAAGGAGCGTAACGGAATTTGCGTGGTCAGACGGAAGAGCAGGCCTCATGGCCTGAGTCTCGCCACGTAAAATAAGGCAAATTCAATTCAATTCAATTCAATTCAAAATGAGTTAACCACGAAAATCGGACCTATGCCACATTTATAAGAGTATTGTACTCTATTCTTAAAATAAATTTTAAGAAAAAAATTGGAGCCGTTTGTGATAAAATTTTGAACATGTCCGGGGACTTTATGTAAAGACTCCAAAATTTTAAAGAATTTTTTCAAAATTTCAAAGCTTCAAATAGAGCCAGATGGACAGGGGTTTCTTTAGTTTGGAAAAGAAAGACGCATGATTCAGGCGCTCGCTGACGGGCGTTTTAAAAAAACCGTTTCGGTATCAGGGGACCCCAAACGTAAATTTTCGTTGAAATCTCGAAGTCTATTTACCACAGCAAAACATATTACTCCGTATATACGAGAAAATATAAAGCGTTCTGAATTTTCTCATGGCAGTAATTCAATTCCTTCACAAAGGGCACGATGAGGGGTAATAACCAAAGTCTGTAGCTGATTTGCGTTTTAAAATAGTTTTTACTCCCTGGGAGCAAATATTTTCTTATCAACTCTTGCCAAAAATGCTCTTTTCCATCTTATTCAAAATTCAACATGAACATGTGTTGGGCTGGGCATTCCGTG
This sequence comes from Teleogryllus occipitalis, assembly GCA_011170035.1. Taxonomy (NCBI): domain Eukaryota; kingdom Metazoa; phylum Arthropoda; class Insecta; order Orthoptera; family Gryllidae; genus Teleogryllus; species Teleogryllus occipitalis. The sequence goes on from BLKR01008182.1 coordinate 12,473, forward strand.
GCCCGCCCCGTGTGTAACAACCTTGCTCAGCCCCAGTTGAGCTCTTTGCTTCGCCCCGTCGTGGCAGTGCCCGATTTTCAGGAGTACTAAGGAGCTATAAAACTTCAATTATGCACCTATTTATTAAGTCTTTGACATATTTTTCCGTATTTCAAGTACATTTTTCTTTAGAAAACAATTTTAGCGTGATGACTGGCAATCAAGAATCTTTAAATAGAAAAATGCGTTTGCTTTTCAATGTTCTCACTTTCGATTTTTTTTTGTTACAGGTGAGTCAGGAGTCGTTGGAAGTATAGTGTTGGGCGTTGCTGAATTTATGGTGAGTCACATGTGTATTTTTTGCCACAGTGACGTTTTCACATTGGAATTTATTTGAGTGATGGAATATTTAAATAATAACGAGTACTGGGCGGTTTGAACAACTACAAAACGATACGTTTTAAGACGAGTATATCAAACTTCAGAATTGACAGACGAGAGGCACACAACCTTTATAAATAGATGTGCATATTATTTGTTGTGTCAGGTATTCTACAGGTAGCGATATCAGGGAAGCACTACCTAGTGGTTACATAACCAAAGTTGTTACACACGTTTTCCCATAATAGAAGTGAAGGTTTAAAATGAGTTTAGAATTAGATGTCATTTGTTTAGTTTTTAAATTACTGTGCAATCACTTTTAGCGAAAGTTGTTAGCTGACTCTCATTTGTGTAAGAGATTGTCGAAACAATCGGCACAGGAAATGGCAGGTGCATGGCTCGTTGGAGATTGTAAAGTATTTCCTATACTAGGAATCGTATTTTGTGGACATCGACAAACCATGGACTTTCTACGGGATAATACCAATGAGCTATGTTCAAATATTTGGCCATAAGGGTAAATATCTGGTCATAGCAAGTTAGAAAATTTTCTTAAAATGTTGATGTATTTAATTCTTAATTCTTTTCTCCTTAAATTTTCTTTTTATTTTCTTTCATCCTGTGTTCTATTTATAGGTATTTGACACTTTATCATTGTGTCTATTTGGCCAATATCGCCACATTCCATAATGTGCCTTTCACCAATAGGAGTTTGTACCTTTTGTTGGTTTTAAAACTCAAGCAAAACATATATTTGCAACCCCCTCGCTATGCGCTTCCCCGAGAGAAACTTGGCAGTGCCAGCGACCCGGAATTGCTACACCCTTAGACTTCCTCGATCCACAGGGGCGAGCGTCGCCGATTCCACATCATCTTTGCATATGGTGCTGCTAAACCAGTACGTACTTTCTGGTCCGTATTTTCGCGCAAAATTGCACGAAAAGTACTCAAATTTTCGAAAACTTGTACATGGCTTTATTTCAAAATCTGTCTTTAAGGAACGCATTTCTTTAAGAAACAAATATCTATCTTTAAACTTGTAGTTGGAAAAAATTTGAACATTTCCAATTTTCGAAAAATCCGTCCTTTCAATGAACTTGAGACCTGCAACATTCTCGTAAATGTCCTTCACACTATCCAACAACAAAAAATTAAACAAAATTATGCAGTAATTTTTTTGAAAATTTTGAAAAATCCCAGTAGCTTCATGTAAAGTACTCCTCAAAATTAAAATATCGGTTTGAAATTCAATGATCGCGACATCAGCCAGATCCATTAGGAATTATCAATTTTGGAGAAAATCGGCTGAACGGTTCAGGCTTTAGCGTTGTTCAGACAGTCGGACGGACAGACAGACAGATGTTTTGCCGTCATTCGATTTTTCGGTATCAAGGATCCATAAAACATGTATTCTGGCTAAACCTCGTGTTAGAGGATTTTTTTCTAAATTTAGCAACTGGACTTACTTTTTCGTTATCATGGCTCTGTATTAAGAGCTTTTCCGGCGACAATTCGCCGTTTTTCGCGCAGCATTACAAAACTTCCTCTCTAATCCGTGGCGAGGAAGTCAAAACGGATGTGGGTGTGTACCAGAGCAGGGAACTCCGACGCCGTGTGACCGATCTCCATGAAAGTTGGCACATCCAGGTGTTTTTCCACGCAGATAATAGTATTATTATTATTATTATTATTATTATTATTATTATTATTATTATTATTATTATTATTATTATTATTATTATTATTATTGTTTTTACTTTCTCATCTTATTGGTACATTTGAATGAATTGCACAGATATACATAATCAGAGCACAATACATCTATTTTTTTTAAAAAGAATTTATAATACATTGTTTCCCATAAATTTCCGTACTATCCTTGTTGTTGAAATAACAACAGCCTTCTGCATGGGTTTGTACAGGTCTTCATTCAAACCCAGTTGCTTAAGGCCCCCAATCAGACTCCTAGGGATGACTCCGGTGCTGGAAACAATTATTGGGATAATGTTGACTCTTTTCATATTCCACTGTTTTATTATTATTATTATTATTATTATTATTATTATTATTATTATTATTATTATTATTATTATTATTATTATTAATAATAATAATAATAATAATAATAATAATAATAATAATAATAATAATAATAATAATAATAATAATATTTATTCCCAACTTGTTTTACAGAGATAACGTGCATTGTTGTTTCTTGGAATTACTAACCATCGATAACCAGTTGTGATGGTTAGCAATACTTAGTTTATAATTTATTATCTGCCTACTTCTACATAGTATTTTTTAAGTGTGACGTGTTTTTTAACTATATTCTTATATTTTAACATTTACAATCTAAGTTTTTGTGGACATACAAAATAAAAGACTTAGCTTTAAATCATACAATAAGTGAAAATTTACAGAGATGCAATAGGTATATTTCCATAGACAAATATATAATTCCATAAATAAATTTATATTAAATTTATACTGCCAACCGTTTTAATGCAATATTTCAGTTAACTTGTTTGTATCATTATCATCACGTTTTAAAATCCAAATCTTTATCTTGTGTTTGAAAATATTCAAGGAATTACTATTTTTTAGAGCTAACGACAATTGATTGTATATTTGAGGCCCAATGAACAAGTTTCTTGATTTAAGAGATTTATTAATTTGGGCTTTTTTAATTTGATTAGTGGCTTTGCTACGTGTATTGAAATTGTGAAATATTCTATCAGTTAAATTATTTCCGCTTTTGACCTTACAATATTTGTAGTTTTTTATATACACAAAGATGTTGTGATGGTAAAATGTTTAGTTGTTTATAAAGCGTAAGTGAAGAATCAGTTTTATTTTTTATAGATAATACGGATAAATTTGTTTTGAGTTATTCTTAGTTTCTCAATATACGTCTTGAATGTGCCTCCCCATATTTGGATTCCATATTGTTGTTTTGAATTGATTAGTGCGTAATATAGAATTCTAAGTGTATGGATATCGAAAAACTTTCGTAGATAATTAATTTTTCTTATTTTTTCCCTTAAATATTTTAGATGGTTGTTGTGCTGTTATTTTTGCTGTAACTTCACTAAATGGCGCTGCAACACCACATTATGCTTAATTTTAATTCAATTTTCATTGAAACTGAGCTCCACCTGGGCTTCATTCTTGCTGGGCATTGCCCTGACGCAGGACGATGCCGAGGAAGAAGAGAGCAGGACGCCTGCCAGGTTCTGCTAGTTTTATTATATTTATCGACAACAACAGTACAAGTAGTAGAAACTCCATGTCCAGTACAGGGAAATACTATAATTTGAGATCCAGAATTTCTTCACAGTGTTTACTATACATAGTTGAGAGGTGAATAATGATACCAATAGATCGTGGTTAATAACGTATGAAAACTAGAAATTTTCGCTCCCGCGATTTAGAAAATGTATTTTTGTTCTACACTAAAGAACTGCGTGTATTGAGCTTCAGCAATCTATCCAATATAAATATACTCGAAACTCAACCTACTGCCTTCAATTGTAATCATTTCTCCGTAATTCCTTAATGCTGCCTAGCGGGGCTATCGAGTGAGAGGATATTAAATTGCGAAGGTAGTTCAGGTTGCGCTATTCACTGTATCAAGGGACTCTTGATTCCGTAAGCCGAACGCATGCCTTTTGACCGTGTATTCAACTCGACTTCAGCTTCGTAAAGTTTTCGAAACCACCAAAACTTAGTCTAAAAAATTGGCATATTTTAGTTCCTTATTTAGTTCGGAAGAAATTGTCGCTCTCCACTAATACCCCAAATTCCAACTTTACATCTCATTAGCCCGACACTTGCTAGAAAACGATGCTAGAAACCACCTGCTAGAAAACCATGATATTACAGAGGTAAATACAAAATAATTACATGGGAAATCGTCGCTTTTGTACCTAATTACTTGCTCCAAAATAATATTGGTCCCTATAATATTATTACCGGCAATGCAACATTTGTCCAATTTGGTGTTAAGTAGCCGGACAATTACAAGCACTCCATGATTTTGGATATAAATAAAAATAACTACATAGAAAATTGTCGCTTTTTGTTGCTAATTATTTGCCCAATTACGAGAATTTATAAGATGATCCATATTTAGAAAGGGCAGAAAAGAGGCTCACATCTCTGTGGCTTGAGCTGCAAGAGCCGCTATCACGATGAGAGTTCTAGCGGCCGGTTGCTCTGATCACTGACACTTACGGGACTAATGACAGCAGTTTACGCACCCTGAAAAACGAAATGCTCAAACAACTGTCAGTCTGTGGATCCGGCAGTCTCTCCGTCAGCCTGCCTCTCAGTCAGAGTCCGTTTGTTCGTTACTTCGTATTTATGTCCGTCCGTCTGCAGTGAACTAACACTTGGAATTTTCTCCAAAATTGATAGTCTCATTATACTTATCAAATGGATATTTTGATATTGGGGGATACTTTTCATAAACCTTCAAGACTTTTGTCAAACTTTTCTCAAATATGGGCCCAAATATGTTAATTATTTTCTTTTCTCGGGTAGTGCAAATTACGCTTCTAAAATTGGTGCATATCGATTTTGCATTGGTCTCTGTATTTTCGAGTATTACAAAACAAACTTTGTTGGCCTTGCTACAACTTCAATTTTAAAGAGAGACGTTTTCCTTAATGAAATCTCTTCCTTAAAATTATAAAAATTACATAAAAATAATACTCAAAATAAAAGGACATTTTGCGTATTTTAGCGGGAAATAAAGACAATTTAAAAATAATATTTTCTCGTAAACACTCCAAATATATTTTTTTATTTTTTTTGGATAGAACGTACTACGCTTATAAAAATGGTCATTCTTGAACTCGAAAATTGCAAAAGTTATATTTTCTTTTGGCAAGTTTTTAAACTCCAACCATGAAGACAGGTTTTTTAATTAAATCTGTGATTCATAATTAATCTTCTTATAATATCATGTTTGTTACGCGGACTGCGCCATTTGGTATAATGGAGTGCTCATAGTTTGTTAAACCTAAGTTCATGATCCGATGCAGGTAAAACGTCTGTAGTTAGGAAATACATTTTCGGTTTTAAGTAGTATTATAACATTTTATAACTGTTACAAATAATGCGAAAAATACGTGCTGTTTTAGCACCACTAATTTAGACCTCAGTCTGCTTCTTTGTACAAATATACCCGTTCTGATAGAATAATTCCTATCCATTTTGTCGTCATACAACTTGAGATCTCTCTCCAAGCAAAACAAGCCACCAGTCAGAGGGACGACGTCTGGAAGGTAGGCGGCGAGGAGGGGGGGCGAATGGGGGCTGGGATGAGGGGCACCCGAGAGCTGTGTTCGTGACTCGAGGCGGCGCTGACTATTAAATAAGAAAATAGAAATCGATCGGAGAAGCAGCGCTGCTTTTTTCAGAGGCCTGCAATGCGGCAATATTTTAATGGTATAAAATTGCGCCGTTGGAGGTGCCGGTGCCTCACCTTAGCGTCGCGCCTTGCGCCCCCCTCCCCCCTACGCCCTCCGGAACCAAGCCGTCCTGCCCCAGCCCGCGCCCAACCCGAGCGCTCCCGCCGACGTGCACTGGCGCACACATTATGCGGACTTTGCAGCTAATATCCCATTCGAAACGCATATGTGGATTGAATTTGTTATGAAATCTACTTACAATTATGTGATTTTAGGAACGTTATTGCCAGAAATCAATGTAATTATGTAGGAAAATGTTTGAGAGTGCGTGGCGGGCAGCGCAGGAGCCGGTGGGCGGGAGTTGGCGGGAAGGGATGGGGAGTGGGAAAGCGGGGGGGAGGGAGTCGGCGCGCTGGGATCCGCGACCGACCCGGGACATCGATGTATTTCGGTATCTCACACACGTAATTTAGTCATAACTGGAGTATTATGCCAATATTGATCATTGCGGAAGTCAACAGGGGGTGGAGCGGAGCGGACGGGGCGGAGCGCGCTGTGGGCGCCGGCGGGGCTCTGGCGGGGCGCAGCAGGGCGGGGCGGAGCGGAGTGGGGCAGAGTGGGGCAGAGTGGGGCAGAGTGGGGAAGAGTGGGGAAGAGTGGGGCAGAGCGGGACAGAGCGGGGCAGAGCGGGGCGGAGCGGGGCGGGGCGGAGCGGGACAGAGCGGGGCAGAGCGGTGCGGAGCGGTGCGGGGCGGAGCGGGGCGGGGCGGGGCGGAGCCGGGCGGGGCGGAGCGGGGCGGGGCGGGGCGGGGCAGAGCGGGGCGAAGCGGGGTGGAGCGGAGGGGGGCGGACTGGGACGGAGCGGCACGTGAAATAAAAAAAACAGCGTGAAATGAAAAAGAGTGACGCTAAATAGCACATACTTTCTTGCATTTTCTAAATTTGCAATTCGTAAAATTCAGAGGTTTTAACAAAAATGAGACCTGTGCCATTCGATTAAGCGTCCCTTGTTCTATCCGTAGAAAAAAATTGAAGAGAAAAATTGGAGGGTTTATTGAGAATATATTTTTTATACATTACATCAACTTTCTTTAAAGAGCTGATTTTTTAAAACAGATTTTGTATCAGGGAAACATCTGTATCTTCACTTTTGTAATTTATAAATGTTAAAATTTTTCAAAAATATGGGGAGTTCCCCTATGAGACCCGGAAATGAGACTAACACCTTTTTCACCGTTCTTTGATACGGGGAGAAAATTAAAACAAAATTGGAGCCGCTTATGAGACATAGTTTTAAAAAATTTAAAATTGCCTGTATTTCACGCCAAATTACGTTAAAACCACTCATTTTTGTAATTGAACATGACTTTATAAAATACATTGTATAAAGATGGGTCTTGAAATAAAGGAAATATCGTCAACTTGAATATTGTAGTTGTATGAAGAGGCGAAAAAATTGAACTTTTGCAATTTTCAATAAGTCAGGGATTTCAACGAAAATGAGGATTTCGTCATTCTCTTAAGCGTCTTTTACGCTATCCGTGGACAATGCTTAATAAAAGAAAGAAACATTTTTGAAAAAAAACTTTGAAAACATTGATGCTTCATGTAAAGTACCTCCAAAATCAAATTATCCAGTTTAAACTTAGAGGGTCACGAATTCCTTTAAGTTGATCCAGTAATACGAGAGTAATCCCCAAAGTAAGGTGTCCTACTTATAAAAAAGCACAGAACTCGGTTTGTGTGGCTGTTGGTCACACTGTTATGAAGAGTGGTTCCCGTGCAGTGTGGAAACATGCGCACGCCGCGCTGAGGCGCTCAGTCTTCGCTTGGCAGCCGTTGAGAATGGACCTCCCGTTGGTTATTACCGCCAAGTGCGAAATGCGCGCAGTTATTCGGTTTTTGAACGCAAAGGGCACTGCTCCGATTGAAATCCATCGCCGATTGACGGAAGTGTATTGTGAGTCGGGCATGGGTGTCGAAATGTTCGTAAGTGGTGTAGAGAGTTTGCAGGTGGTCGGACGGAAATTCACGACGAACAAAGGAGCGGGAGATCGTGGATTTCTGACGAGACAGTGTTGAAAGGTGAGCAAAGCATGCGTGAAGGTCGGCGGGTCACGTGAAGATGATCTCTGGACGTTGGTTCCTGAGATTTCCCGAAGCATCGCTCACAGAGGCACACAGACAGAGAGGACAGAGAGACACAGAGAGACACACAGACAGAGAGACACACAGACAGAGAGACACACAGACAGAGAGACACACAGACAGAGAGACACACAGACAGAGAGACACACAGACAGAGAGACACACAGACAGAGAGACACACAGACAGAGAGACACACAGACAGAGAGACACACAGACAGAGAGACACAGAGAGAGACAGAGAGACAAAGAGAGACACAGAGAGAGAGACACAGAGAGAGAGACACGAAAGACACAGAGACACAGAGAGAGACAGAGAGACAAAGAGAGACACAGAGAGAGACACACAGAGAGACACAGAGACACAGAGAGACATAGAGAGACACACAGCACAGAGAGACAGAGACACGCAGACAGAGAGACACGCAGACAGAGAGACACGCAGACAGACAGACACAGGCAGACAGACACAGGCAGACAGACACAGGCAGACAGACACAGACAGACAGACACAGACAGACAGACACAGACAGACAGACACAGACAGACAGACACAGACAGACAGACACAGACAGACAGACACAGACAGACAGAGATACAACACACAGGCAGAGAGACAGGTAGACACGTTTTCCCGTCAATCGATTTTCCGGTATCAATCATCCACAAAACAGGAATTCTGACTATACAACTAGTTACAGAAATAATTTACAAAACTAGGAACTAGATTCATTCACATATTCGTTACCCTCTGGGTCCTTCCAGTACCCTCTGGGTCCAGCAATGAGAGTTTTTTCTGTCAAAAATTTGCATTTCGAAGGCGCACGTTCTGTCTATACGAAGTATGCGCCTATGCGAAGGGTGTTGTAGAAAGGATCCATTTAACTGAAGTCAAAACGTAATACGATGAAAATGAAAGGTTGTAAGGGAAAGACTGCTGAAAGTCAAATATGAAAACGTGTGACTTGGGTACTTCATTAATTAAATTGTTCGAAATAACAGGAATAAAAAAATAACGTGGGTTTGTGAATGTTCGTACTCTTGGGATATCGGGACTTGCTCAGGTATATAGTGAATATAGAACAAAAAGTAAATTTACTTATATTGTAAAATTCAGTGAAGAACCCATTTTATTCGAGTCGATATTTCAAGTCTTAAAAAAAGCGTTTTTTGCATCTACCTCGAACGGTTTTAAATCAGGAAATATTAGCATTGCAATTACTTGTAAGGCACGTCATACCTTGCCTCCGTTACGTGGTGCACTTTCAACCTAAGGCCACTCGTTTGTAAATGCTTCATTAAAAATGAATTATTATTTAATGAATTACTCGGCAGAAAGTGGTTGTAACTTCTACTGAGAACATTCCTCATTTGGTAATAATTGACGACACTAGAGATTCCACTTGATAATCGTACACCACCTCGGGCCATATACATCACCATAAATACCGTGATTCATTATTAGCGTCGAAAGGAAACAAGATTACGTAAATTGAATGGGTTAGCGCGAGCCGGGAACTGCGGACGCGCCGCTCTCTCGCGCCGGGGGCGGGAGACTTCGTGGAGCACCGAGGTGCAAGGCGTGGCGAGGAGAAGCGGGGCGGTGCGGGGTGAGGGTGGCGGGATGGGAAGTGGCATGGCGTGGCGTGGCGTGGTGGAGGGGGGGAGGCGTGGCTGGGGGGGCGTGGCTGGGGGGGCGGGGCGGGGCGGGCGGGGCGAGGAGGGGATGGGCGGGGCGGAGGGATGGCTGCAGCGAGGAGACGAGGGGGTTCGGGCCGAGGCGAAGCAGGGGCGCGGCGGAGCGTGGCGCGGAAAGAGAAGTTAGTGGCGGTGTGGCGGGGCGTGGTGTGGCGTAGGGCGTGGCGTGGCGTGGCGGGGCGTGGCGGGGCGGGCGGCGGGCGGGGCGTGGCGGGCGGGCGGGGAGGGGGAGGGGCGGGCGGGCGGGAGGGGCGGGGCGTGTGGTGCGGGACGAGGAGGGGGGACGGGGAGGGGATGGGTGGGCTGGGGAGGGGCGGGCGGAGGAATGGTTGCAGCGGAGGAGACGAGGGGGTCGGGCCGAGGCGAAGCGGGGCGCGGCGGAGCGTGGCGAGTTATAGTTAGTGGCGGTGTGGCGGGCGGCGGGTGTGGCGGGGCGGGGCGTGGCGTGGCGACGCGGCAGGGCGGGGCGGCGTGGCGGGGAGAGGCAAGGCGTGGCGGGGCGTGGCGGGGCGTGGCGGGGCGTGGCGGGGCGTGGCGGGGAGTGGCGGGGCGTGGCGGGGCGGGGAGTGGCGGGGCGGGGAGGGGCGGGGCGCGGAGTGGCGGGGCGGAGGGATGGTTGCAGCGGAGGAGACGAGGGGGGTCGGTCCGAGGCATGGCGGGGTGAGGTGAGGAGAGCCGAGGCGAAGCGGGGCGTGGGGGAGCGGGGCGAGTTATGTGTCGTGGCGGAGCGCGACATGGCGGGGAGTGACGGGGTGGGCATGGCGAGGAACGGTAGAGCTTGTAGGAGGGCTTGACGGGGTGGGGCGTGATGGGACATGGCGTTGCAGGGCAGTGCGTGGCGTGAGTTGAGGGGCGTGCGAGGCGACGATGGAGGCGGCGACAGAGACGCCGCTACGAACCACAATAGCTCATGTCTGAATACTGCTTTTCCCCTTCCGAAGGAGAAAATGAATAAAACTGTTAGCGCTCTTGAATAGCTGAAGCGGACTCGACTGGATCTGATACATTTTTGATCATACGCACTGTCACTCACTTCCACTTTTCTAGTTTTTTGCTCCCTTTCGGACACAAATCACCCTCACAGGCAGCGTGGTTTATACCTGGTGGCTTGTTCCGTCATCCCTGAAGCCATCTATCTTCTTTTCAACGTTTGGCTGAGTGGTTTGAAAAGGGATATACGATAGAAAAGTTGTTGCAATCCGAACGTGCTCCATTCTTCTGATACTTTCGAAGCACGTTTTTTCCTTGCGAGGTTACTGTTACTCAAAATGTGAAAAGTTCTCGTGATTTGTGGTCTGTGTCACCTTTTGCATACATTTCTATCGGTTTGCTCTCAGAATATTCAAACGATCATGTTTTACATTTTTTGATGACCGCTTTTCGCTTCAGTGCAACATAATTGCCCCCAGCACCACATAATGTAGAGGATTAAAGTAATTCATTGCCTTTAGTTTTTGTCATCCTTCATAACTTTAGTTTTTGCTTCTCACTTTCCCTCGTACAGAGAATGACACTTAGTTGAATAACTTGAATTATTTTATCTTGATTGCGTATATTTAAACGCACAGAAAACTTTCCTACAAAATTTCAAAATTTAATTTTTAAGTGCGATGGCTCAGTGTTGCATTTTTGGTATATTTTAGTTTGTAAAAAACATTCTTCTTGTAAATAGTACATATGCTTTCCGTGAAGTGCGTCATAATTTTAAAAAACTTGGAAGTCACAAACATTAGCAAATAGTATTTTGAGACAGGAAATTGAAATCTCGCAAGGGTGGGCGAACGAAAGCACACGTTCCCGGCTTCTTTAATTGCAAAAGGTCTTCAAAAAAAGAGTGTAAACTGTCAAAGATTATAACTACCGTGAAGAATATTACGATAGAATATTACCACAAAATAAAATAACGAGGTAAGTTAATCGAGTTTTTTGTATCAGCCCTTATTTCATCAGTTATTTTATCATATGTAGGTCATAATATTCGTTTTCTAACCTAAAGGATTGGTTTAAAATTAACACTTTATAAAAATAAAAGTTGTGTTTTGCCGACAACAGGGTAGTATTTACAGGATTTGTTTACAAACTGTTACTACTGTTTGCAAAGATTGTTTTAAAGGACATTCGTCATGTGGAGAGGCTCATTGGAGCGCATTCAAACCAGCAAGGACAATACTATGTGACATTGAGATGGAGGAGCATAGTTATATATTGTCTAGAATCCAAAAACAAAAAGAGAGCGTCTCAGAATTTCCTTTGTGGAAACGTAGGGCGCTGTAAATGCCAAAATGGGAAAAGAGTCACAATTGCAATATTTATAATGCTATTAAAATGTTCCTGTGCACGTAACATTAAACTCAAAACAAACCAACTTA